>SJYE01015965.1:20205-32702 GCA_006408755.1 Eudorcas thomsonii
GGGGGTGGTGGTGGACCCTAAAATGACATAGATGTTCTGCCAGGTCAAAGCATAAGCACGAGTCAGGCCAGTGAACTGTTTAATGTACTGAGTGGGATTGGAGGAGAAAGATCCCAGTTTGGCCTCAATCTGTGCCAGATCCTGGAGAGAAAAGGGGACATGGACCTGGGCTAGGCCCTCAGTGCCAGATACTTGTCGAAGAGGGAGTAGTGGGTCTGGGGGAAGGGGAGGGGAGGCCCCCAGAGGGTTGCCATGGGAGCGAGTGTGGGAGCTAACCGGAGAGGGGGAGGGCATGACGGAGGGAAGAGGAGGATACAAGATAGGGTTTAGGGCCACAGGATCCAGGACCGGCAGCAGAGTCTCGGGGGCGGGAACGGAGGTAGGAGGGGCCGGAGTGGAGGGGGAGGGTGAGGGTAGAGAACCAGGGTCGGAGGAGGGAAAGAATAGGGTTAGCTGCCGGCTGGTTGGGGGTCGAGGGCAAGGCTGGGGCCAGGGTGGAAGGGGAGGGAGCCATGGGAGAGGTATACGGAGGAGGAGCCACCAGGTCTTCTGGAGGAACAGAGAAAGCAGAGGACTCAGAGACGGGAGGAGTTGGCTTGGCCAGGGAGGGTGGAGTCGGGGGGCCATGGTGAGCAGAATTTGGCTGGGAGCACACGTGGTGCACAGGGTAGGGCACAGGGTGGGGCGGGAGCGACAGCCCAAAAGGCCTGAACATAGGGGACCTCAGACCATTTTCCCGTTCTCCGGCAGTAATTGTCCAAATCAAAACGTCAAAGTCTAATGTCCCTGCAGCTGGCCAGTGAGAGCTGTTATCTAGAGGATATTGTGGCCAGGCCTGTGAGCACAAAAAGGTAAGCTGTTTAGGGCGAATATATCCCTTAGTCTTAGGGTCCGCAAATTAGCCAGTAGGCACTCTAAATTAGTGGAATACTGGGGATCAGGTTTGGAAGCTGTCGATCCCATGGCGACCACTTGACTCAGAGGCGATCCCCACTGTCCAAACGTCTTTGGACACGCTAAGGGAAGCCGGAGGTCCAAGCAGCCGTTCGGAACGTCTTCCTCATGAACTGATGACCGGGAGAGGGGTCAAAGCCGGAGGCCAAAGCCGGAGGTCTACTCAGTTGCTTGGGACGTCTCCCTCACGAGCTGGTGACTGGGAGGGCCCAGTAAGTGCGCACCCGTTACAGGGCCCTAGGAAGTGGTCGCCAGGGAGGGCAGGCTCCAAAGCCAAAGGGACTTACCCTGTATCCTGCCGTCCGGGAGGTTGGCCAGTCGCCTGGGTCCGGGGCTACTGCGGCGGTGGAGCTCGAGGGGGCTTCAACAGCAAGTGCCGGGGGCCCTCACCTCGAGCCCCACGTTGGGCGCCAGATGTAAGAAAATGCCACGGGGAAAGAAAAAGCCACCTCTAGGGACCGTTAGTAAAAAGCCTTTGTTGGGCAGTCGCTCTTGGGCAGAACTCCCGAGAACAGGCAAGCAAGGGAAGCGAGGGAGTCTGCGAAGGGGTGCGGGAAGGTTTTATGGCAAGGGCTGGCGAACAGGCCAAGTTTTTCCCATATAAGGCAACAGGTGCAGGCTACAGTGGTGGTTGGTATTTTCCCATATAAGGCAACAAGCGGAGGGTACAGCAGTGATTGGTGTCTTTCGTTTCCGTGTTGTCCCCTGATTAGATTGGGGCTCCAAGCCTGGCCCTGGAGGTCTAATCTGCTTTTCAGTTCCCATTTGGGCATCAGCCAACTACCAGTGCTGGCTGAATGTCCTTTTTTGGTCCTGCATTGGACGGCTCGCCCTTTCAGACAAGGCATTTGGGGGACCCCTGATGCTCCTCCTGACTTTGCTGGTGCAAGCACCTCCTCTTGGGATGCGAGGGAAGCCCCAGGAAACCTTTCCCTAAGGAGCAGGAAAAGGGACCATCATCTGGAGCTTAGCAGGGGCAAACGGGGCTCCTCATGAGTCGCAGTGGGTCCCTTGGGGTTCCTCTCGTTTTAAGATGGGTGGCTCAGGGAACTTCTTGGGTCACAACAAGGTGGTGAAGGATCCCGTCGAGATCCAAGAAGGAAAGGGTGATTTCCCCTGAGACGCTGCAGTGGATAAGGGCCTCACCCCGCTTGCAAGGGAGAAGCTTCTGGTTTTTATCGAGTTGCAGCTAGGTTTCTCGAGTTACGACGGGGAGCACATGGACCCACCCCTTTGGCCTCAGGAGAGGCCAGTCTCCGTGCCAGTTGCCATGCGCCTTTCGGGGATTTGCAAATGTCAATATTCCATTCTTTTTATGCACACCTTCTTTCTATGCCTTTTTAGCAAAAGGCACTGCCACCCCATACATGACACGGCTCCCCAGGTAAGTTTCCATCTCTGCACTCACACAGAGAAACACCAAGTCCTCTTCCTCTTGTCCCATGGGAAGTGTATCTTTGAAGCTGAGTCTGGAACCAGTTCTTCTCCCCCTACTTTCTGGCAAACTGGACCTTCTGGTCCCATCTCCAATGCCACAGGACCTATCTCCCTCCCTCTTCACATATTTATGTCTGCCCTGCCCTCTCTGCCCCCCACTCTCACAGAACTCGGAGAGAAACAATTTCCCATCAGATTGATTTTATTTTCATTATGAATGTATGCAGTTGATATAATGGTCATCGTCTGTACTGTTGGCCAGTACTCAGCGACAAGACCTGCAAAGATTTCTGAGGTCTGTAGCCATGCTCTGAATTTATTGGCTTCCCACTAGTCCCACTGGAATAACAGGGGCCTCCACACTCTCTAGTACTGGGGACCAGCCCCAGTTGGATCCAGGGTATCTGAAGCATGGATGGTGAGGCGAGGGAGATATATAGATACAGAGAAAGATAAGGAAAGAATTTACAGTGAAGACAATAGACAGAAAATAGACTGATAATCCTTTATGCAGAAAGCCAATAAAACCTAGGACAAGTGACTTACACTGTTCATGTATGCCACAGGCACGCTCTCAAAGAGTGGATGGTGCCCCAACCTTAAGCACCTTCTCGAGTGGGTCTTAGAAGTGCAGGCAGGAAATTGAACTCAGAGGGCCCCCTTGCTCCAGGGAATTAGCCTGAAAAAAAGATAAAGAGAGAAAGAAAGTACGACATGAGGAGGCCAAGCTTATGCAAGTCTCGTAACTTTACTTTCAAAAGGAGCTTATATAACCTATGTTTTACATAATGGAAGATGCAGAGTCATGAAAAGTCAGCAGTCCTGACCCTTATTGATACCAGGTTTTCTTTCTGCATACCCTTCTGTATACAAAATGTCTCAAGTGATTTACCTTATCTTCTGGCCAGGAGGCCTGTTAAGATTTTATGGCCTTTTTCCTTGATAAATGTTAATCAAACAAAAACTCATTTTCCTTTGAAGTGCTTTTTTCTTTAATCTGCGTCACCCTAGAAGGACTAAATAAAGTTACATTGTTACAGAACAAAGTTTAAATGTATTACAAGAAAGAGAAAACTTAACTCAAAGGTCTAATGCTGCTAATAACATGGCTACTACTGTTTTTTCTATATACCAACTATCAGTTCAGTCGTTCAGTCGTGTCTGACTCTTTGCAACCACATGAATCGCAGCACGCCAGGCCTCCCTGCCATCACCATCTCCCAGAGTTCAATCAGACTCACGTCCATCGAGTACATGATGACTTCCAGCCATCTCATCCTCCGTCGTCCTCTTCTCCTCTGGGCCCAAATCCCTCACAGCATCAGAATCTTTTCCAATGAGTCTACTCTTCACATGAGGTGGCCAAAGTACTGAAGTTTCAGCTTCAGCATCATTCCTTCCAATGAAATCCCAGGGTTGATCTCCTTCAGAATGGCCTGGATGGATCTCCTTGCAGTCCAAGGGACTCTCACGACCACCGTTCAAAGCATCAATTCTTTGGCACTCAGCCTTCTTCACAGTCCAACTCTCACATTCATACATGACTACTGGAAAAACCACAGCCGTCACTAGTGGGAACTTAGTCAGCAAAGTAATGTCTCTGCTTTCAAATATGCTATCTAGGTTGATCATAACTTTCCTTCCAAGGAGTAAGCGTCTTTTAATTTCATGGCTGCAGTCACCATCTGCAGTGATTTTGGAGCCCCCCAAAAATAAAGTCTGACACTTTTTCCACTATTTCCCCATCTATATCCCATGAAGTGGTGGGACCAGATGCCTTGATTTTCATTTTATGAATGTTGACCTTTAAGCCAACTTTTTCGCTTTCCTCTTTCACTTTCATCAAGAGGCTTTTTAGTTCCTCTTCACTTTCTGCCATAAGGGTGGTGTCATCTGCATATCTGAGGTTATTGATATTTTCCCTGGAAATTTTGATTCCAGCTGGTGTTTCTTCCAGTCCAGGTTTTCTCATGATGTATTCTTCATATAACTTAAATAAGCAGGGTGACACTATACAGCCCTGATGTACTCCTTTTCCTATTTGGAATGAATCTGTGGTTCCATGTTCAGTTCTAACTATTGCTTCCTGGCCTGCATACAGATTTCTCAAGAGGCAGGTCAGATGATTAATATTCCCATCTCTTTCAGAATTTTCCACAGTTTATTGTGATCCACACAGTCAAAGGCTTTGGCATAGTCAATAAAGCAGAAATAGATGTTTTTTTTCTGGAACTCTCTTGACTTTCCATGATCCAGCGGATGTTGGCAATTTGATCTCTGGTTCCTCTGCCTTTTCTAAAACCAGCTTGAACATCAGTGAGTTCACGGTTTACGTATTGCTGAAACCTGGCTTAGAGAATTTTGAGCATTACTTTACTAGCATGTGAGATGAGTGCAATTGTGTAGTAATTTGAGAATTATTTGGCACTGCCTTTCTTTGGAAATGGAATGAAAGCTGACCTTTGCCAGTATTGTGGCCACTGCTGAGTTTTCCAAATTTGCTGACATATTGAGTGCAGCACTTTCACAGCATCATCTTTTAGGATTTGAAACAACTCAACTGGAATTCCATCACCTCCACTAGCTTTGTTCGTAGTGATGTTTTCTAAGGCCCACTTGACTTCACATTCTAAAATGTCTGACTCTAGATTACTGATCACATCATCATGGTTATCTCGGTCGTGAAAATTTTTTTTTTTTTTGTACAGTTCTTTCATGTATTCTTGCCACGTCTTCTTAATATCTTCAGCTTCTGTTAGGTCCATACAATTTCTGTCTTTTATTGAGCCCATCTTTGCAAGAAATGTTCTCTTGGTATCGCTAATTTTCTTGAAGAGATCTGTAGTCTTTCCCATTCTGTTCTCTTTATTTATTTCTTGGCATTGATCACTGAAGAAGGCTTTCTTACCTCTTCTTGCTATTATTTGGAACTCTGCATTCAGATGCTTCTGTCTTTCATTTTCTCACTTGCTTTTAGCTTTCTTCTTTTCCCAGCTATTTGTAAGGCCTCTTCATCATCCATTTGCTTTTCTGCATTACTTTTCCATGGAGAAGGTCTTGATCCCTGTCTCCTGTACAATGTCACAAACCTCATTCCATAATTCATCAGGAACTCTATCTATCAGATCTAGGTCCTTACATCTGTTTCTCACTTCCACTGTATAATCATAAGGGATTTGATTTAGGTCAAACCTGAATGGTCTAGCGGTTTTCCCTACTTTCTTCAATTTGAGTCTGAATTTGGTAATAAGGAGTTCATGATCTGAGCCACAGTCATACTCCTGGTTTTGTTTTCCTTGACTCTATGGAGCTCCTCCAACTTTGGTTGCAAAAAATATAATCAATCTGATTTCAGTGTTGACCATCTTGTGATGTCCATGTGTAGAGTCTTCTCTTCTGTTGTTGGAAGAGGGTGTTTGCTATGACCAGTGCATTTTCTTGGCAAAACTCTATTTGTCTTTGCCCTGCTACATTCTGCTTTCCAAGGCCAAATTTGTCTAGGTGTTTCTTGACTTCCTACTTTTGCATTCCAGTCCCCTATAATGAAAAGGACATCTTTTTTGGGTGTTAGTTCTAAAAGTTATTGTAGGTCTTCATAAAACCAGTCAACCTCAGCTTCTTCAGCATTACTTGTTGGGGCCTAGACTTGGATTACTGTGATATTGAATGGTTTGCTTTGGAGACAAACAGAGATCATTTTGTCGTTTTTGAGATTGGATCCAAGTACTGCATTTTGGACTCTTTTGTTGACCATTGTGGCTACTCCATTTCTTCTGAGGGATTCCTACCCACAGTAGTAGATATAATAGTCATCAGAGTTAAATTCACCATTCCAGTCCATGTTAGTTTGCTGATTCCTAGAATGTGGACGTTCACCCTTGCCATCTCGTTTGGCCACTTCCAATTTGCCTTGATTCATGGAACTGACATTCCAGGTTCCCATGCAATTTTGCTCTTTACAGCATCAGATCTTGCTTCTATCACCAGTCACATGCACAACTGGGTATTGTTTTTGCTTTGGCTTCATCCCTTCATTTTTTTCTGGAGTTATTTCTCCACTAATCCCCAGTTTGTATATTGAACACCTAATGACCTGAGAAGTTCCTCTTTTGGTATCCTATCATTTTGCCTTTTCATACTGTTCATGGAGTTCTCAAGGCAAGAATACTGAAGTGGCTTGCCATTCCTTTCTCCAGTGGACCACATTCTGTCAGACCTCTCCACCATGACCTGCCCATCTTGGGTTGCCCTGCAGGCATGGCTTCGTTTCATTGAGTTAGACAAGGCTGTGGTCCTAGTGTGGTTAGATTGACTAATTTTCTGTGAGTATGGTTTCAGTGTGTCTGCCCTCTGATGCCCTCTTTTAACACCTACCATCTTACTTGGGTTTCCCTTACCTGGGCGCGGGGTATCTCTTTACGGCTGCTCCAGCATAGTACAGCCACTGCTCCTTACCTTGGACGAGGTGTATCTTCTTACTGGAGCTGTTCCTGACCTTCAACGTGGGATAGCTCCTCAAATAAAAGATATGATAACTTGGCAGCAAGTATAGGCTCCACAATGAAACCCTTAAGCAGTTCTAATCTAATGATATTTAACTTCTTGAAAGGCTCTACGTTTCTAGAATGTTTTAAGCTTCCTGTGCCTCTCGTGGTTGGGATGCTGTAATCAATCACATGAATAGTTGAAAAAGTCTGGATAAACCTGTCAGGCAAGTTAATAAGCTACCAGAGGGGTTGGAATTGAAACACTCCAATTACACCCAGGAGACTAATTAACTAGAGCTCTACGTTAATTTTCTTCAGAGTAAGGTGGTCAGGGACAGCCCTCCATTGATAATAAAATAATTAGTGAAAAATAGCAGCACAGGCAAGTTCTGGTTTAGGGATAGATTCTCAAGCAGGTCCAGGGGGTCCCTCGAGTCCTGACTCACCTTTGCCAGTCAGGCCTCTTCCTCATGACCTTTGTCATGGGTGGGATCTCCCTTGCTGGCTCCCGGCACTCTGGGACCTCCTCTGGTCCATTCTGAACAGCTCTTTATTCACCTTGGAGCACTGGCTACAGAGCTTTGAGCCTCTGACTTTTTTTAAGTTTCCTTGTGGTGGGCAGTTTCTGAGAAGTTTTCTTGGTCAGCTTTGCCTGAAGGTGATTATTCACTCTCACAGTTACCATGGCCACCTGGAGAAAAGAAGAGAGTGGTATAGAATGGCATTGGTTTGGGGAAGAGGGTGAAGGTGGACGGGAACGACAGCTTCAGGAGAATGGGTGTGGGCAGAGAAGGGTTATGTGTCAGGCAAGGACATGGGAGGGGCTATTCTAAGGTGGGTTCAACGGGCAAGAGGAGTTTGGGTGGGTTCAGCTCACCTTGACATGTTTTTGGACCTCAATTGAGAGGTCTTTATCTTTTTTGTCCCAAGTAACAGGAGGAAGGTGTTTCATAACTATTCTGGAGCCTTGTGGCTTCCCAGTCATCTGAGTCATTTTGAGGCCTCCCACTGGTCTGCTCCAGAGCCCCTGAGTACCCCTATATATACCCTTCCCCAGGGAGACACATCCTCATGCTTTATGAGGTCAGCAAGTCTCTTCCCCAGCCAATGATGGCCCTGGGTGAGCCTTGACATTACAAAGCCAAATCCTGACACCTCTAACAGAGAATGCATAGCAATTCAGATGTTTTGGTGGGAGAAATGAGGCATTTACAATTCCCCTAAAGAGGCCTCCAATCTCACCTGCTATCCTCATCTCTCTAAGTCAACACCAATGGGCCACATAACAAGGAGAGTGTGTCTACTCCAAACCTTGTCTATTATATGTACTTATGACTGAGAAATGTTAAGGGAATTTAAAAAAATCTGCAAAAGATACAGCTTAAGCAGTCCCAGTTAACGTATGTTTATTTTCTTTGTTCCATGGTCTCAAAATAACTGATAATGAAGAATGAATTTCATTTCAAACTTATTTTTCCAATTCAGAAAGATAGTTTCCGTTCAGTTCAGCCCAGTCACTGAGTCTTGTCCGACTCTTTGCAACCCCATGAGTTGCAACATGCCAGGCCTCCAGGTCCATTACCAACTCCCGGAGTTCACTCAGACTCACGTCCATCGAGTTAGTGATGCCATTCAGGCATGTCATCCTCGGTCGTCCACTCCTCTTCCTGGATCCAAACCCTACCAGCATTAGATTCTTTTCCAATGTGTCAAATCTTTGCATGAGGTTGCCAAAGTACTAGAGTTTCTGCTTTAGCATCATTTCTTCCAAAGAAATCCCAGGGTTGATCTCCTTCAGAATGGACTGGTTGGTTCTCCTTGCAGTCCAAGGGACTCTCAAGAGTCTTCAACACCACAGTTCAAAAACATAAGTTCTTCAATGCTCAGCCTTCTTCAGAGTCCAAGTCTCACATCCATACATGACTACTGGAAAAACAATAGCCTTGACTAGACGGACATTAGTCGGCAAAGTAATGTCTCTGCTTTTGAATATGCTATCTAGGTTGGTCATAACTTTTATTCCAAGAAGTAAGTGTCTTCTAATTTCATGGCTGCAATGACCATCTGAGGTGACTTTGGATCCTCTAAAAAATAAAGTCTGACACTGTTTCCACTGTTTCTCCATCTATTTCCCGTGGAGTGATGGGACCAGATGCCATGATCTTCGTTTTCTGAATGTTGAGCTTTACCCAACGTTTTCACTCTTTTCTTTTACTTTTATCACGAGGTTTTTGAGTTCCTCTTCAATTTCTGCCATAAGGATAGTGTTATCTGCATATCTGAGGTTATTGCTATTTCTCCTGGCATCTTTATTCCAGCTTGTGTTTCGTCCAGTCCAGCGTTTCTCATGATGAACTGTGCATATAAGTTAAATAAACAGGGTGACAATGTACAGCCTTGATGTAATCCTTTTCCTATTTGGAACCAGTCTGTTGTTCCATGTCCAGTTCTAACTGTTGCTTCCTGGCCTGCATACAGATTTCTCAAGGTGCAGGTTAGGTGGTCTGGTACTCCCATCTCTTTTAGAATTTTCTGAATTTTATTGTGATCCACACAGTCAAAGGCTTTGGCATAGTCAATAAAGCAGAAATAGATATTTTTCTGGAAGTCTCTTGCTTTTTCCATGATCCAGCAGATGTTAGCAATTTGATCTCTTGTTCCTCTGCCTTTTCTAAAATGAGCTTGAATATCAGAGTGTTCACAGTTCACGTATTGTTAAAGCCTGACTTGGAGAATTTTGACCATTACTTTACTAGCATGTGATATGAGTGCAATTGTGCTGTAGTTTGTGGATTCTTTGGTGTTGCCTCTCTTTGGAATTGGAATGAAAGCTGACCTTTTCTAGACCTGTGACCAATGCTGAGTTTTCCATATTTGCTGTTATTAGGCGCAGCACTTTCACAGCATCATCTTTTAGGATTTGAAACAACTCAACTGGAATTCCATCATCTCCACTAGCTTCGTTCATAGTGATGCTTCCTAAATCCCACTTGACTTCACATTCCAAAATGTTTGGCTCTAGATTAGTGATCACATCTTCATGATTATCTCTGTCGTGAAGATCTTTCTTGTACAATTCTTCCATGTATTCTTGCCACCTCTTCTTAATATCTTCTGCTTCTGTTAGGTCCAGACCATTTCTGTCCTTTATCAAGCCCATCTTTGCATGAAATGTTCCCTTGACATTTTTAATTTTGTTGAAGAGATCTCTAGTCTTTCCCATTCTGTTCTTTTCCTCTATTTCTTTGCATTGATCACTGAAGAAGGCTTGCTTACCTCTTCTTGCTATTCTTTGGAACTCTGCGTTCAGATGCCTATATCTTTCCTTTTCTCTTTTGCATTTCACCTCTCTTCTTTTCACAGCTATTTGTAAGGCCTCTTCATCAGCCATTTTGCTTTTTTTCTATTTCTTTTCCATGTGGATGGTCTTGATCCCTGTCTCCTGTACAATGTCACGAACCTCTATCCGTAGTTCATCAGGCACTCTATCTATCAGATCTAGGCCCTTAAATCTATTTCTCACTTCCACTGTATAATCATAAGGGATTTGATTTAGGTCATACTTGAATGGTCTAGTGCGTTTCCCTACTTTCTTCAGTTTGAGTCTGAATTTGGTAATAAGGAGTTTATGATCTGAACCACATTCAGCTCCTGGTTTTGTTTTTCTTGAGTGTATAGAGCTTCTCCAACTTTGGCTGCAAAAAATATAATCAATCTGATTTCGGTGTTGGCCATCTGGTGTAGAGTCTTGTCTTGTCTTGTTGGAAGATGGTGTTTGCTATGATCTGTGCATTTTCTTGGCAAAACTCTATTAGTCTTTGCCCTGCTTCATTCCTCATTCCAAGGCCAAATTTGCCTGTTACTCCAGGTGTTTCTTGACTTCCTACTTTTGCATTCCAGTCCCCTATAATGAAAAGGACATCTTTTTTTTTTTGGTGTTAGTTCTAAAAGTTATTGTAGGTCTTCATAAAACTATTCAACTTCAGCTTCTTCAGCATTACTTGTTGGGGCCTAGACTTGGATTGCTGTGATATTGAATGGTTTGCTTTGGAGACGAACAGAGATCATTTTTTCGTTTTTGAGACTGCATCCAAGTACTGCATTTCGGATTCTTTTGCTGACCATGATGTCTACTCCACTCGTTCTGAGGGATTCCTACCCGCAGTAGTAGATATAATGGCCATCTGAGTTAAATTCACCATTCCAGTCCATGTTAGATCGCTGATTCCTAGAATGTTGATGTTCACCTTTGCCATCTCTCGTTTGGCCACTTCCAATTTGCCTTGATTCATGGACCTGACATTCCAGGTTCCTATGAAATATTGCTCTTTACAGCATCAGATCTTGCTTCTATCACCAGTCACATGCACAACTGGGTATTGTTTTTGCTTTGACTCCATCCCTTCATTTTTTTCTGGAGTTATTTCTCAACTGATCTCCAGTTTGTATACTGGGCACCTAATGACCTGGGGAGTTCCTCTTTTGATATCCTATTATTTTGCCTTTTCATATTGTTCATGGATTTCTCAAGGCAAGAATACTTAAGTGGCTTGCCATTCCTTTCTCCAGTGGACCACATTCTGTCAGACCTCTCCACCATGACCCGCCAATCTTGGGTTGCCCTGCAGGCATGGCTTGGTTTCATTGAGTTAGACAAGGCTGTGGTCCTAGTGTGATTAGATTGACTAGTTTTCTGTGAGTATGGTTTCAGTGTGTCTGCCCTCTGATGCCCTCTTGCAACACCTACCATCTTACTTGGGTTTCTCTTACCTTGGGCGTGGGGTATCTCTTCACGGCTGCTCCAGCTAAGCACCTCCACTGGTTCTTACTTTGGACGAGGGGTATCTCCTTACTGCCTCCGTTTCTGACCTTCAACTTGGGATAGCTCCTCTAGGCTCTCCTGCACCTGTGCAGCCACCAATGCCTTTTTCTTATGGAAATGTTTTTCTGAAGCTATGCTAATGTGTTATGCATTTACTCCAAATTCTGTCTTCAATTCAGTTCTACCTTTTGGCGCAGAACCTACTTGATAAACCAGTGTGTCATACTCCTATATTGTTCCTCTAATCTATGTAAAAGTCACTATTTGTATGGTGCTTTGAACAATCAAGCCTCCTCTCTGGCTCCAGATTGAATTCTTCTCCTCGGTGGCCAAAAATCCCGGCGTCGTAATTCATCAACAACCTTTCAATCCTATTGTGACTTATGTAAGGGAGAGTTTTAAATATGTTCTCCACTAGGAAGTTTAGAGTTTCTAGTCCTGCATTTGAATCTTTAATCCATTTTGTCTTTATTTTTGTGTGTGGTCATAGAAAGTGTTCTAGCTTCCTTCTTTTACATTTGGTAGACCAATTTTCCCAGCACCACTTGTTAAAGAGTTTGTCTTTTCTCCATTGTATATTCTTGCCTCCTTTGTCAATGATCAGGTGTCCATAGGTGTGTGGGTTTATCTCTGGGCTTTTTATTTGTTTCCATTGATCTAACTTCTGTTTTTGTGCCAGTACCATACTGTCTTGATGACTGTGGCTTTGTAGTAGAGCCTGAAGTCAGGCAGGTTGATGCCTCCAGTTCCATTCTTCTTTCTCTAGATTGCGTTGGCTGTTCGAGATTTTTTGTATT
>SJYE01015966.1:0-66338 GCA_006408755.1 Eudorcas thomsonii
CAGTCCTCGAGTGGATGTAATAATACACACCCCATGTTCAAACAGTTGATTGTAAATACACAGTGATACCAATAAAATTTTCAAGGTAGAGAAACACAATGTGCTTTTATTCACATATAAACCAGTGGAAAAACGTGTTCACTGTAAAGTACAGTTTTTTTTTTAGCTTGAAAAGATCAAAACTGTCTTATATTTGAGCATAAAA
Organism: Eudorcas thomsonii; assembly: GCA_006408755.1. NCBI lineage: Eukaryota > Metazoa > Chordata > Mammalia > Artiodactyla > Bovidae > Eudorcas > Eudorcas thomsonii. The sequence goes on from SJYE01015966.1 coordinate 206, forward strand.
TAACTTTCTGAATTTGAAAATAGGATTTAAATGAAATTCATTCTTAATTATCAGTTATTTTGAGACTATGGAACAAAGAAAATAAATCTACATTAACTAGGACTGCTTAAGATATATCTTTTGCAGATTTTTAACTCTCTTACACATTCACAGTTATAAATAGATATAATAGACAAAGTTTGGAGGAGACACACTCTCCCTGCCATGTGACCCATCAGAGCTGACTTAGAGAGACGAGGATGGCAGTTGAGATTGGAGACCTCTTTAGGGGAAATATAAATGCCTCATTTCTCCCACCATAACATCTGAATTCCTCCCATTCTCCGCTAGAGGTGTCAGGATGGGCTTTGTGATGTCAAGGCTCACTTAAGGCCACCATTGGCTGAGGAAGAGACTTGCTGACCTCATAAAGCATGAGGGTGTGTCTCCCTGGGGAGGGGTATATATAGGGGTGCTCAGGGGCTCTGGAGCAGACTACTGGGAGGCCCCAAAATGACTAAGGTTACTGGGAAGCCACAAGGCTCCAGAATAGTTATGAAACACCTGCCTCCTGTTACTTGGGACAAAATGATGAAGACCTCCTCTCAGCTGAGATCCAAAAGCATGTCAAGGTGAGCTGAACCCACCCAAACTCCTCTTACCCATTGACCCTACTCCAGAAGATCCCCTCCCCTGTCTTTGCCTGACACAGAACCCTTCTCTGCCCACACCCCTTCTCCTGAAGCTGTTGTTCCCATTCAACTTCACCCTCTTCCACAAACCATTGCCATTGTCTACCACTCTCTTGTTTTCTCCAGGCAACTTCGGTAATTTTCAGAATGATAAGTGCCACATTTTTCCCACCAAAACATCTGAATTGTTCCCCATTTGCCCACCACAAGGAAACTTTAAAAATTCAGAAGCTCAAAGCTCTGTAGCCAGTGCTCCAAGTTGAATGAAGAGCTGTATTAGAACAGCCAGAGGGGGTGCCAGAGTGCCGAAAGCCAGCACAGGAGATCCCACCCAATGCAAAGGTCATGAGGAAGAGGCCTGACAGGCAAACGCAAGTCAGGACTCGAGGGACCCCCCGGACCTGCTCAAGCATCTACCCCAAAACCAGAATTTGCCTGTCCTGCTATTTTTCATTAACTCCTCTGTTACCAGTGGAGGGCAGTCTCCAACCACCTTTCTCTGAAGAAAATTAACTTATTGCTCCAGTTAATAAGTTTCCTGGGCGTAATCGGAGTGTTTCTATTCAAACCCCTCTGATAGCTTTCTAAATTTCCTGACAGGTTTACACGAACTTTTTCAACTATGCATGTGATTGATTATAGAGATTACAAGCTTGACATGAGCTTCCCTGGTGGCTCCGAGGTTAAAGCATCTGCCTCCAATGCGGGAGACCCAGCTTCAATCCCTGGGTCAGGAAGATCCCCTGGAGAAGGAAATGGCAATCCACTCCAGTATTCTTGCCTGGAGAATCCCATGGATGGAGAAGCCTAGCAGGTTACAGTCCACAGGGTCGCAAAGAGTCGGACACGACTGAGTGACATCACCTTCACAAGCTTGACCTCTCAATGTTGTACTTTGTTTCTCTCTTTATCTTTTATTCAGGCTAATTCCCTGGAGTACAGGGGCCCTCTGAGTTCACTTTCCTGCCTAGGTTTCTAAGACTGACTCGAGAAGGTGCCCAAGGTGGGGCGCCTTCCACTATTCAAGAGGATTCCTGCAGCCTACGGCAACAGTGTAAGTCTTTTGTCTGAGGCTTTATTATGTTTCCACTTAATTCAAGGGATATAAGCCTCTTTTCTCTCCTCTATTGTCTTAACTGAAAATTTATTCCTTATCAATCACTGTTATCAATCTCTACAGCCTCCCAACCACGAGAAACACAAGAAGCTTAAAACATTCTAATAATGTAGAGCCTTTCGAGGAGTTAAAAATTATTAGAATAGAAATGGTTAAGGGTTTCATTGTTGAGCCAATACTTGCTGCCAAGTTTTCGTATCTTTTATTTGTTGATAATAGCTGGTATAAACAAACAAACAAAAAAAAACAGGTAGTAGTGCTGGCCTTAGCCAAATTAGACCTTTGAGTTAAGCACTTTCTTTTTTGTAACTCACTGCACCTTTGTTCTGTAAGAATGTAACTTTATTTAGTACATTGATGGTGATGCAGATTAAAAACAAAAACAAACAAACAAACAAACAACAACCACAACAAAAACAGCCACTTCAAAGAAAATGAGTTTTTTGGTTGATTAACATTAATCAAGGAATAAAAGCCTTAAAATGTTACAGGCCTCCTGGCCAAAAGATAATGTAAATCACCGGAGACATTTTGTATATGGAAAGGTACGCAGAAAGAAAGCCTGGTATTGATATGGGTCAGACTGCTGCCCCTGCATGACTCTGTCTCTTCCTCTCAGTTCTAATGAGATGGATGAAACTGGAGCTGATTATACAGAGTGAAGTAAGCCAGAAAGAAAAACACCAATACAGTATACTGACACATATATATGGAATTTAGAAAGATAGTAATGATGACCCTCTATGTGAGACAACAAAAGAGACTCAAGGGTATAGAACGGACTTTTGGACTCTGAGGGAGAGGGAGAGGGTGGGATGATTTGGGAGAATGGCATTGAAACATGTATACTATCTCGTAAGAATGACACTGGCCGCACGCCAAGGAGGCCTGGGGGCCTAGGTCCAAGGCAAGGCTGGAGCGGGGCTGAAGCCAGGAAAGCACCCATGCCATCCCCTGGCAGTCTGCACACTGTTCCTTCTGGGGCAGTAAGCCTAGCAGCTAGGCAATTCTGGCAAGGCTCGCCCAGGGCAGAGAAGCCTCTCACCCGGGGTTCTGCCCGATCGGGCCTCTGAGCAGAGCTGGAGCTCTGCTGTGCTGGAGGCACACTCGGGCCTACCCCATCAGTGCTTGCAGACGCACATATGGGGCTGCCTCGGCGTCCCCCCAGGGAGGCTCGCTTCACCTCATGCTACGCACTCGGTTTCGAGGCAGGGGCGCCAGTGCACCTCCAAGATGTCTGGATTCAGGGGCTGGTTCCCCTGAGCTGGGGCTGTGGGCGGGAGCCCAGACACACAAGAGTGGGACAAAACCACTTGCACACTTCTCTTCTGGGTAGGAGAGAGCTAGGAAAGCAACATCAGTCAAGTCATTACAGGGTGTGAACAGAGTTCCCCTCTCTGATGTGGTGCTGCACACCCCACCCAGGGGCCCTGGGAGCCTGGCGCTCTCCGTGCCGCACTGGGTCTTGCAGCCAAGCAACTGTTGGAGAAGCCATCCAGTTGCCCTCGCCTTTTGTCTGACAGAGCTCTCACTGCTGGAGCCCTTGGCAGTGTGGAAGCCACTGTCCCTAACCCCTCCCCAAGGAGGCCTCGCGGCCGAGGTGGCAAGGCAAGGCAGGGGCGGAGCTGAGGCCAGGAAGGCGCCTGTGCTCTTTCCTGGTCGCCCACAGTCTGCTCCTTCTCAGGCAGTAAGACTAGCAGCTAGGAAAGTCGGTACAAGGCACGCCCAGGGCAGAGCAGCCTCGTGCTCGGGGCTCTGCCAGATCAGGCGACTGAGCAGAGCTGGAGATCTGCCGTGCTGGAGGTGCACTGGGCCTTCCCTTTCAGGGTGTGCAAACACATACAGCTGGGCTGCCTCCTCTTTCCCTGAGGCTCGCTTCCCCACATGCTGTGCACTCGGCTTCCAGGCAGGGTGCCAGCACGCCTCCTGGAGGTCTCGTTCAGTTGCTGGTTCCCCTGAGCTGGGGTTGGTGCAGGAGACCAGAACGCAGGGGCAGGCCCAAATCACTTGCACACGTCTCTGCTGGCTAGGAGAGCGCTAGGGAGCCTAAATTTGTCAGGCTTTTGCTGGGGGTTAGCAAAGGCCCCCTCTCTGGGTGTGGCACTGCACACCACACCCAGGAGCCCTGGGATCCTGGTGCTCTCCATGCGGCATTGGGTCAGTAAGGCCAAGCAACTGCTAGAGAAGCCATCCATTTGCCCTTTCCTTCCCTCTGACAGAGCTCTCACTGCTGGAGGCCTTGGCAGTCTGAAAGCCACCGGCCCCTAACCTCTCCAATAGGAGGCCTGGGGGCCTAGGTCGCAAGGCAAGGCAGGAGTGGAGCTGAGACCAGGAATGGGACAGTGTTGTCCCCCGGTGCCAACAGCCTGTTCCTTCCCGGGCAGGATGCGTGGCATCTAGGCAAGTCTGTGCAAGCCTCGCCCAGTGCAGAGCAACCTTGCCCCCGGGACTCTGCCAGGTCGGGCCTTTGAGCAGAGCTGGAGCTCTGCTATGCTGGAAGTGCTCTCAGGCCTTCTCCATCAAGGTTTTCAGAACCATGCAACTGGGCTGCCTCATCTTCCCCTGAGGAGGCTCACTTTTCTGCATGCACTGCACCTGGCTTCCAGTTGTGGGCAACAGTGTACTTCCTTGAGATCGGGGCTCAGCGGCTGGTTCTCCTGAACTGAGACTGTGGGCTGGAGCCCAGTCAGGCAGGGGCGGACCCAAACCACCTGCACACGTCTCTGCTGGCTAGGAGACTGCTAGGGAACCCATGTCTGTCAGGCACTTGCGGGGGAAAACAGAGCATCCCTCTCCAAGTGTGGAGATACACGCCCCACCCAGGGGCACAGGAGCCTGGTGCTCTCCATGTGGCGATGGGTCTGTGTGGCCAAGTAATTGAGGGAGAAGCCATCCAGTTGCCCTTGCTTCCCTCTGACCGAGCTCTCACTCCTGGAGCCCTTGGCAATGTGGAAGCCACCGGCCCCTAACCCCTCCCAAAGAGTTCTGGAGGCCTAGGTTGCAAGGCAAGGCAGGAGCAGGGCTGGGGCCAGAAGGGGCTCGTGCCTTTTCCCGGCTGGCCGCATCTGCACCTTTCCAGTCAGTAAGCCTAGCATCTAGGTAGTCTGGGCAAGTCTAGCCCAGTGCAGAGCAACCTTGTGCCTTAGATTCTGCCAGGTCAGGCCTTTGAGCAGAGCTGGAGCTGTGCCGTGCTGGAGGTGCACTAGGGTCTTCCATAGCAAGCTTGCAGACTTATGCATATGGGCTGTCTGGTCTTCCCCTGAGGAGGCTCACTTTCCCACATGCTGTGCACTCGGTTTCCAGTCGGGGGCGCCATCGTACCCCATGGAGGTTGGGACTCAGGGGCTGTTTCCCCTGAACTGGGACTGTGGCTGGAGCCCGGTAAGGCAGGGGCGCACCCAAACCACCTGCACAGGTCTCGGCTGGCTAGGAGAGCACTTGCATATACACATCTGTTAGGCCCCTGCCAGGGTTATCAGAGCCGTCCTCTGCCGTGTGGCGCTGCACACCCCAACCCAGGTGCTCTGGGCGCTTGGCACTTTACGTGAGGCGTTGTGTCCATGTGCCCAAGCAAACGCTGTAAACCATCCAGCTGCCCTTGCCTTCCCTCTGACAGAGCTCTCACTGCTGGAGTCCTTGGTAGTGTGGAAGCCACCGCCCCCTAACCCCTCCCTAAGGAGGCCTAGGGGCCTAGGTCACAAGCAAGGCAGGCTCAAATCTGAAGACTGGAAGGCGCCCATACCTTCCCCCGGCCTTCTGCAGCCTGTTCCTTACCGAGCAGTAAGCCTAGCATCTAGGCAAGTCTGGGCAAGCTCGCCAAGGACAAAACAGCCTCACACCCGCGGCTCTGCCAGATCGGGTCTCTGAGCACTGCTGGAGCTTAGCTGTTCTGGAGGTGCGCTTGGGCCTTTCACATCAGGGTTTGCAGACTCACGCATGGGGCTGCCTCCTCTTTCCCCAAGGAGGATCGCTTCCCCACATGCTGTGCACTCGGCTTTAAGGCAGGGGCGCCATCACGCTTCCTGGAGTTCTGGGCTCAGGGGCTGTTTCACCTGAGCTGGGGCTCTGGGCGGGTGCCCAGACACGCAGGGCGGGCCCACATACCCTGCACTCTTCTCTGCTGGTTAGGAGAGCGCTAGGGAACCCATGTATGTCAGGCCCTTTCTGTAATGAACAGAGCCCTCTCCTTTGGGTGTGGTGCTACATACCCCAGCCAGCAGACCTCGGAGCCTCATCTCAATGCAGTGCTGTCTCTGTGTGGCCAAATGCACAGCATGTGGGCAAATGAGCCATGTTGGCAGATTCGCTTCTCTTGTTGCAAAAATGTAGGTCCTCTGCATGGACAGTTCCTGAACCTGACGCATGAAAGGGTCGCTCATCCTGCAACTTCACCAATCTCCATGGAACCCAGATCGTGGAATCATTCACAGAAATGAAAGCATACCGTCGCCCAAAATTATGAAGTACTGCTGGAATCTGTCCCTTTATCTCATCTTAATACCATACCCGGGAATGTTCAAAGCTTTCTGTTTTCTTTTCTGTATTGCCAAAATGCTGTTCTGCTGGAGTCATCTTCCCTTTTCCCCAGACTTTCAGAAATTAAGAGTAAATAGTGCTTTAGTTAATACATCCCTTGGTGATGTCACACCCTTCTCCCCCTTTCTTATTTTTTCAAGATATTCACGAAGAGTATGATTAGCTCTTTCAATTATAGCCTGCCCTTGAATATTATAAGGAATACCAAAAGTGTGCTTAATAGGATATTGTTCTAAAATTGAGAAAATTGAGTAGGTTAGTATGAAGAGCATTAGCAAAACAAAAGAGGAAATCAGTCACAACGGAGTCAGCCTTTTCTGAACTTCAAGCAGTAGCCCACTGAAAGTGAGAATAAGTGTCTATATAGTATGATGAACATACTTCTGTTTACCGAATCAGGAAATAAAGACATCATCCATTTGCCTGATTTGGTTAGATTGTAGTCCTCTGGGATTTAATCCAGGAGGGGCAAAGGAAAAAACAAATGGTGCACATATGGAATAAGAACGAGCAATGCATTGAGCTTGTGTTAATGAATCAGTTTTTTTAATCAGTTTTTTTAATCCTTTAGCATTCGTATGATGTAAGCAATGATCTTGTGTTGCAGACGGTAATGGATAAAATAAGGCATCTCTATTTGCCTTTCCTTGAGATAATGGTCCGGGGAGAGAAGAATGAGCTAGAGATGAATAAAAGAGACAGGGTTTGGTCGCCTGAGTAATACCTGTTGAACCTGAAAACACTAATGTATCCATATTGGTTTTTAAAGTTCATGATAGAGTGGATTCAGGAAGATGAATATATGAAAATACTGCATATTTAGAATGAGAAACAATATTAATAAGAAAATCGAAAAAATCCCGTAGTGCAATACAAATGGTCCAAAGCTCACCAGACTGCATGGAAGAAAAGGAGTGTGGAACAACTTGAGAAGCAGTCTCAGTTCAATTGCCAGAAGGATTTGTATTAGCGTCTGTAAACATAATTTTCCCTTCAACCGGAATAGTAGATCTAGGAGATTTACAAACCATTGATGTATGTCGAAGAAATTCTATCAATTGAGATTGAGGATCATGATTCGAAAAAGTCCCTGAATACGATGCAAGAGCTATCTGCCAATTTTCATTAAACTGTAAGCGCTTCGAGATTTGGGAAGAAGTAAGTTGAGTAAGGATTGTTTGAGGGTCACTTCCAATTAACTGGGTAATGCGGCCTCGACCTTTCAGAATGAGGAAAGCAAGTCTATCCATGTTAGTAGTAAGCTTTCTTTTATTGTTATTGGGTAAAAATACCCACTCGATCAGACCTGCAAATTGAACAGTAACTCCAGGAGACTAGGGAGTATGGAACAGCATGAAATATATAGGTTGATCCTGTGTAGATAAGTAAGAAATCCTTCTTTCAACTGTTCCTCTACCAAGTGTCATTCCTCTATTGCTTACAGAAGCATCCCATCCAAGGTAGAAAATAAATGACGCAATTGATGTGTAAGGATCCCCAACATGGGACATAACCAGTTAATCTCACGCAAAAGCTTCTGAACACCATTGAGTTTTCAAAGTATCTTGTCTAATTTGGACCTTTTGAGGTTTTCTTCTTTGTCGTCCCCAAAGAGCACCTAAATAGGAAATTCAGTTGGAATTTTTTCAGGAGCAATTGGAAGATTAAAATCAGTTAACGCTTTTAACAAAATGTATTTTCTCCACTCATGTCGAAGGTTGCCTTGGCTGGGAACCGATAACGAACGGTTTATACACCCGGCCTTGAGGCCTTGGAAGGCTTCTTTCCCACCAGCGGTTTCTGAGAGCAAGAACTGTTGTCTGATGATCAGACTCTCTTTAGAGTTTCGCCAAAGCTATCTTATGTCTTGGGCGATGGGAACAGTATCTTCTGCTTGAATGCTTTCATGTGTATCTGGAATGGCTAGGTGCAAATCTGCCTTATGCTCTATTCCCTGAGAAATCTAAAACTGTGCAGTTAGATAATAAACTGTCAGTCCACTAGAGGCTTTCCCTGAGTGTCCTATTCAGAGTGCGGTTCTCCAAGCCTTAGAGATGGTGCCCAACGTGGAGCTCGAATCAGCAGTCTGGTTTTGAAAAAGGGCCACACTCTTGCAGAAGCATGATGGACAAGTAAAAAAAATTCCCTTAGTTCTTCTCGCGCATCATTTCTTGAAATCATTATGGGGTGAATCTGCCTGAAGAGGAGTTAAATAGCTGTTATCAGAGAGTGGATGTATAGCATCTACGGTTCCTGGAGGAAAGAACCTTAGATTTACAAACTTAGACCAGACTAATAAACAATGTTCTAAAAGCTTGTCAACAGGGGACAAGAATCCCCCCCACAATGGTGGGTAACTTTGTATCTTTGACGGGCCATTATGGAACGATTAGATGCTCGGGAGGAGATTTAATGGTTGAAACTGTTGGATCCCGCATGAATGTGAATTAGAAGAGAAAGATCTCTCAGAGCTTTACAATCCGTAAAATGTCATGTTAGAGCAGATTACGGACAAACAAGAATTACAAGCGCTCAAACAGCAAGGAAACAATCAACTTTGCCAAAGGTCCCTGATCCGCCTTTCCCTTGCTTTTCGCGAGCTCATATAAACAAGCCTCTAACGCTGGCCTTTCCGCCCGCTGCAACGCTGCTATTGCTCCCCTATTTCCTGGCATTCCTCCTCGGGACATGCCTCTTTGTGCCTGGGCTTTTACGGGCCAATGGAATCATCCTCAACCTGGACATAATCAATGGCAATCACCTGATTTGCTTTGCTCATGCAATTCAAAGAGTCATGTACATCACCATATGGAATTTCTTAGGGGTTAGGCGGATCAATGGCTTTATGCAGAGTTTTTTTTACAGTGCTTAAAACGCTTATGACGCCACAATAGCTACTACAATGGCAAATGTGAGTGACGGATAAAGCCAATTTTTTCTTGTGAGAACTGTCAAGCAGGGGATACCCTACTGGGCGATATTTAAAGTTCTCACCGGCACCAGAGCTATGGCTAAAACTGCTGTGCAGTTAAATTTGTNCCACAATAGCTACTACAATGGCAAATGTGGGTGACGGATAAAGCCAATTTTTTCTTGTGAGAACTGTCAAGCAGGGGATACCCTACTGGGCGATATTTAAAGTTCTCACCGGCACCAGAGCTATGGCTAAAACTGCTGTGCAGTTAAATTTGTCTAACCGCCCATGTTATACTCGATTAAGGAAGTAGCTATTAGAGCATGGGCTAAAATTGACAGTTCCACCTCTGATGGACCCTTTGTAAAAATATTGCAAGGACCAGCTGAAAACTATACTCCATTTTTTGATCAATTGAAGGAGGCCATTGAGCACAGTCTTAAGGATGCATCTTTCCCAGAAATCCTTTGGAAACAATTAGCCTTTATAATGCTAATGAAGGTTGTCAGGCTACTCTCAGACCCATTAGGGGGCAAAGAGAAGTTCTGAAATACATGAAAGCTTGCAGGAATGTGGGGACAATTCAACAGAAAGCTAAAATAGCCACTTTAGAAACCTTCAGCATTTCCCCAAAGTCTCAAGTGAAATGCTTTAACTGCGGCAAACCAGGACACATGCGGAAGCAGTGTCACTTTGCCTCGGCAAACGGGTCTTTCTCCTGACAAAAAAGGGGCTAGTAAAACTAAGTGCCCCGGGCTCTGCCCAAGATGTAACAACGGGAATCACTGGCTGACTGAGTGCCGCTCTTAATTGGATAAACAAGGTGATGCTTTACCCATTCAGACACCTCCTTTGGGAAATAGAACAGGACAACCAAATCTTACCAAATGAACAGCGGCTACCAGACATAACACATCTATAGACATTCCTACTCCCCGAGATAAGAAATTATTCATGGTAAGTAATCCTATGAAAATCTTAACTGGATATTTTGGCCCTATACGAAAAACGATTCTAGGCTTCCTATTGGAACAAAAGAACTACACCATGTGCGACATAATTGTACATACTGAGATCATTGATAAAGATTAGATGGGTCAAACTGCAATCATTTTCCATGGGACTCACAACTTGTATTTACAAAAGGGTGACAGATTTCCTCAGTTATTGATTGCTATTACCTCATGTGCCCGCACTTAATAGAAAAGCAAACACCAGAACAAGTGGCTTTGGGAATACCAACGTTACTGCAGCACTTTCTACTGTGATAAAAGAAACCAATAGGCACTGGCATCTTTGGAAAATTCCTGCTTGCTTCTCCCGGTTTAGCATCTCATATGCTCATGCACATGTTTCCATTACACAGAATTATACTATTGAGTATAATTAAAGTGGTTTACATTCATGCTTGTGTAACGTGCCCTATCTTTTCGCCATTGCTGTCCTCTACTGAGTGTCGTTAGTTCATAGTGTACCAATGAATGTTACTAAAGACAATGATTTTTTAGTCCGGCAAAGGACTGATTCGTGGGTTCCAGTTCAGGCTTTTGAACCTTGGTCAGATTCCATATGTTCTGAGAGAATCCTTAAAAGGAAGGAAACGTGTTATTGCCTGGATTATAGCTACCAGAGTGGGTATTATGTCCACTGTAACTGTTGATACAGTTTCTGGAATGGCATTATATAATTCTATGCCAAATCATGATCTCATGACTGCTTGGAGAAAGGCTTCTCATGATCTCTGGGTCCAACAAGCTCAGAGAGATCACCAAATACAAATCACGTCTACCTTCAGCAGCACTCCCCCTGTGTTATAGAACACTGACTTCTAGAATACATTCTCCGCTAGTACTTCCTTTCTCAATCCAAAACATTGAGTACCCCATACGTGATGGTTTCTCAGGCGCTGATCTGTTTCTTTGGTATTGTTCTTCTAGGATTCCAAACGTGATATGCTCGATCCACCGCCACCCAAAAAGCAGGAGTAATCATGGCTGAGAAGTCTTTATCCTGAGGAAAAAGGTAGGAAATGGGGAGAAGCTGGAAGGCTTTGAGCAAATACTGAAAATGTATTTGCTCCACTCACGACCAGGCACGAAGGCCAGGGGTCTCCAAACGGAGGAAATAGCCTGCAAGTGTCAGACATGTGATCTCTCTTAAGTGGCAGGAGGGAAAACCTAGCGATTGTTTCCTTCTCTATCCACATTGAAAAAGAGGTTTCTCTTAAAGTTCTCTGTTACCATGATGACACCTGGTTTCACTTGAAGTTAACCAGTGCCTCTTTCTCATGGAAATGTTTATCTTAAGCTATGCTAATGGACTATGCAGTGACCCCAAACTCTGTCTACAAGTCGGTTCCGCCTTTGGGGCTCAGAACCTACTTGATAAACCAGTATGTTATACTCTGATATTATTCCTCTAATCTATGTAAATGAAACTATTCGTTGGTGCTTTGCCCTTCTTCCAGCGAAAGACTAGCAGGGGGATACTCTTTCTGCCTCCTTCTGATGCCTATATAAGAAGCCTTCTCTATCGACTTCATACTTTAGTAAAACTGTGTTACACAAAAGCTCTGAGCGATCAAGCCTCGTCTCTGGTTCAGGATTGAATTCCTCTCCTCCGGAGGCCAAGAATCCTGGCAACGTAATTCAACAATAACCTTTCAAAACAGGCGTAACAAAAGTTTATGAAGGTTCACCGAATGCCTGAGGCTGGGAACGGATAACGAAGGCTTATACACCCCACCTTGAGGCATTCGAAGGCTTCCTTCTGGCAACCTGTTTCTGAGAGCAAGGATGGCTGTCTCATGATAAGTTTCCATTTAGTGTTTCACCAAGGCTATGCTATGTGTTGAAAAATGGGAACAGTATTTTTGCTTGAATGCTTTCATGTTTCTATGGAAGGGCTAAGTGCAACTCTGCCTTATGCTCTAGTCCCTGAGAATTATAAAACTGTGCAGTTAGATAATAATCTGCCAGTACAGTAGAGTCTGTCCCTGAGTGTCATTTTCAGAGTGCGGTCCTCCGAGCATTACAGAGCGCAACCCTAGACTGGGGGGCGGGGAGGGGCTCCGTATGTCCCAGGCGAGGGCCTGGCAGACGTGCATTCCTAAGGCTCTCCTAGCCAAGAGAGACGTGTGCAGGTGGTTTCACCCGGCCCTGCGTGTCTGGTCTGCCGCCCATAGCCCCAGCTCAGAGGAACCAGCCAGCCCATGAGCCCAGAACTCCAAAAGGCAAGACGGCGCTCCCCACCTGGAAACCGAGTGCACTGCATGAGGGGATGCGAGCCTCCTCGGGGAAGTTGAGGCTGCACAGCTGCGTGCTTCTACAAGCCCTGATGGGGAAGGCCCAAGTGCACCTGCAGCATGGCAGTGCTGCAGCTCTGCTCCGAGGCCGATCAGGTAGAGCCCTGGATGCGAGGCAGCTCTACACTTGGAGAGACTTGTCCAGATTTGCCTAGCTGCTAGGCTTACTGTTGGGGAAGGAGCAGGCTGAGGGCGACTAGGGAAGGCACGGGCTCTTTTCTGTCTGAGGTCCGCTCCTGCCTTGCCTTGCGACCAAGGCCCCCAGGCCTCCTTCGGCATGTGGTAGAGGCCTGTGGCTTCCTCACTGCCAAGGGATCCAGCAGTGAGAGCTCTGTCAGAGGAAAGGCAAGGGCAACTGGTTGGCTTCTCCAGAGGTTGCTTGGCCACAGAGACCCTGCCCAGCACGGAGAGTGCCAGGCTCCTGGAGCCCCTGGGTGGGTTGTGTAGCACCACAACCAGAGCAGGGGAGCTCCGTTTGCCACCGGTAATGGCCTGACAGACGTAGGTCCCTAAACTCTCCTAGCCAGCATAGGAGTGCACAGGTGCTTTGGGCCCAGCCCTGCGTGACTGGTCTCCCACCCACAAGCCCTAGCTCAGGGTTCCCAGACCCTGAGGACAGATCTCCAGGAGGCCAGCGGGTGCCACTGCTTGGAAGAGTGCACTGAATTCACGGAAGCGAGCCTCCTTGTGGAGAGTCCAGGCAGCCCAGATGCATGCATCTGCAAGCCCTGAAGGGGGAGGCAGCAGTGTGCCTCCAGCACGGCACAGCTCCAGCTCTGTTCAGAGGCAGATCTGCCAGAGATCCGGGCATTAGGCTGCTCAGGCCTGGGCGATATTTGCCCAGACTTGCCTAGCTGCTAGGCTTACTTACCGGGTAGGAGCTGCTATGTGAGACCCAGGGAGAGTACTGGTGGCTTCCTGGCCTCAGCTCCACTACTGCCTTGCTTTCCAACCTAGTACCCCAGGTCTCTTTGAGAACAGTTGAGGGGCCAGAGGTTTCCCCACTGCCATGGACTCCAGGAGTGCGAACTTGACAGAATGAAAGCAAGGTCAACTGGATAGCTTCTTTAGCAGTTGCTTCACCGCACAGATCCAGGGCTACACAGAGAGAATGGGCTTCAAGGGCTCCTGGGTGGGGAATGCAGTGTCCAAATCGGAGAGTGAGCTCCATTCCTCCCGGCAAGGGGCTACCATACGTGGCTCCCTAGTGCTCTCCTAGCCAGCAGAGACGTGTGCAAATGGTTGGGCCTGCCCCTGCATGTCTGGGGTCCCTCCCACAGACCCAGTCAGGGGAACCAGACCTTGAGCCCAGAACTCCAGGAAGCATGCTGCCATCCCCTGCACAGCTGCAGCTCTCCTCAGAGGCCAATCTGGCAGAGCCCCTGGCACCAGGCTGCTCTGCCCTGGGCGAGTCTTGCCCAGACTTGCCTAGCAGCTATGCTTACTGCCCGGGAAGGAGCAGTCAGTGGGCATCTGGAAGATGGCACATGCGCCTTCCTGGCCTGAGCTCAGCTCCTGCCTTGCCTTGCAACCTAGGCCCACAGGCTTCCTTAGGATTGGCTTAGGGGCTGGTGGCTTCCACACTGCCAAGGGCTCCAGGAATGAGAGCTCTGTCAGAGGGAAGGCAAGGGCAACTGGATGGCTTCCCAGCGGTAACTTGGCCACACAGACCCAACACCTCATGAAGAGCACCAGGCTTCCGGGGCCCCTGGGTTGGTGGGCAGAGCCACAATGGGGGAGGGGGCACTCTGTTCGCAACCGGATAGAGCTTGTCAGAAGTGGGTCCCTAGTGCTCTCCCAGCCAGCAGAGAGGTGAACAGATCCTTTAGGCCCACCCCTGTGAGTCTGGGCTCCTGCCGCAAGGTCCCTCTCAGGGAACCAGCCCCTGAGCCCAGAGCACTAGAAGGCACGCTGGCTCCCCCGCTTGGAAGCCGAATGCAAAGCATGAGAAGAAACTACCCTCCTCTGGGGAAGAAGAGTAAGCCCTGTGGCGTGTGTCTGAAAGCCATGATGCGGAAGGCAGTAGGTTTCCTCCAGCACAGCAGCTCCAGCTCTGTCCAGAGGCTGATCTCCCAGAGAAATGAGAATGAGGCGGCTCTGCCCTGGGCGAGCCTTGCCCAGTTTGCTTAGCTGCTAGACTTACTGACTGGGAAGGAGCACACTGTGTGTGACCTGGGTAGAGCACCAGGGCGTTCCTTTCTTCAGTGCCACTATTGCCTTGACTTGCGACCTAGGACCCCAGGCCACCTTGAGGGGCGGTTAGAGCCTGTGGATTCCAATCTGCCAAAAGATCCAGCAGTGAGAGCTCTATCAGAGAGAAGGCAAGGGCAACTGGATGACATCTCCAGAGATTGCTTGGCCGCACAGACCCAGCATCGAACGGAGAGCCCCAGGCTCCCAGGGCCCCTGTGTGGGGTGAAAGTGCCACAACGGAGAGGATTCTTACATTCGCCCTCAGCAATGGCCTGACAGACGTGGGTTTTCTAGTACTGCCCTAGCCAGCAGTACTGGTGGTTTGGATCTGCCCCTGCGTGACTGGTCTCCCGCCCAGAGCTCTAGCTCACGTTTCCAGACCCTGAGCCCAGACTTCCAGGAGGCAATCTGGCGCCTCCTCCTGGAAGATGAGCGCACTCCATGTGGGGAAGCGAGCCTCCTTGGGGAAGTCTACGCAGCACAGCTGCATGCATCTGCAAGCCCTGATGGGGAAGCCACTAGTGTGCCTCCAGCATGGCAGAGTTCCAGCTCTTGGTCCCTTCTGCCAGAGACCCAGGCACGAAGCTGCTCTGCCCTGGGAGAGCCATGCCCAGACTTGCCTAGCTGCTTGGCTTAATGCTAGGGAAGGAGCAGGCTGTGGGTGCCTGGGGTACAGCACAGGCACATTCGTGGCCTCAGCTCCTCCCCTGCCTTTCCTTATGACCGAGGCCAACAGGCTTCCGTGGGGAGGGGATAGGGCCTATGGCATCCAATCTGCCAAGGAATCCAGCAGGGAGAGTTCTGACAGAGGGAAGGCAAGGGCAATGGGATGGCTCCTCCAGGGGTTGCTTGGCCACACAGACCCAACAACGCATGGAGAGTACCAGGCATCCAGGGCCCCTGGCTGGGTGTGTAGCACCACACCCGGAGAGGGGGCCTCTGTTCGACCCTGGCCATGGCTTGACAGACGTGGGCTCCCTAGCACTCTCCTAGCCACCTGAGATGTGTGCATGTGGTTTGGGCCCACCCCTGCGTCTCTGGGCTCCCTCCCACACCCCAGCCTAGGGGAACAAGCCAGCGAGCCCAGATCTCAAAAAGGGGCGGTAGCTCCCACGACTGGAAGTCGAGGGCACAGCATACGGGGAAGAGAGCCTCCTCAGTTGAAGTCCAGGAAGCCCAGCTGGGTTCGAATTCAAACCCTGAAGGGGAGCGCCCGAGGGCGCCTCCAGTCCGGCAGGGCTACAGGTCTCAGAGGCCGGTCTAGAAGAAAGCGGTGCAAGGATGCTCTGCCCTGGGTGAGCCTTGACCAGACTTGCCTAGCTGCTAGGCTTACTCCCTGGGAAGGAACAGGCTGTGTGCGCCCCGGGAACAGCACGGGCGCCTTCTTGGACTCTGCACCACTCTTGCCTTGCCTTGCAACCTGGCCCCAGGTCTCTTTGAGGAGAGGTTAGGGGCCGGAGTTTTCCTCACTGCCAAGGCCTCCTAGATGAGAGCTCTGTCAGAGGGAAAGCAAAGGCAACTGGTTGGCTTCTCCAGAGGTTGCTTCGCCACACAGACTCAGCACCTCCAAAAGAACACAGGGCTCCCAAGGCCCCTGGGTGGGGTTAGCAGCACCACAACTGGAGAGGGGGGCTCCGTTCGCCCCCGGCAAGGACCTGATATATGTGGGTCCCTAGTGCTCTCCGAGCCATCAAAGATGTGTGCAAATGGTTTGGGCTTGACCCTGGGAGTCTGGGGTTGCACCCACAGCCCCAGTCAGGGGAAGCAGACCTTGAGCCTAGACCTCCAGGAGGCATGCTGATGTCCCCGCCTGGAAGACGAGTGCACTACATGAGGGAAGCAAGCCTCTTCGGGGAAGTTGAGGCAGCTCAGCTGCATGCATCTGCAAGCTCTGACAGGGAAGGCCCGAGTGCACCTCCAGGATAGCAGAGCTGCAGCTCTCCTCAGAGGCCAATCTGGTAGAGCCCCTGGCACCAGGCTGCTCTGCGCTGGGCGAGTCTTGCCCAGACTTGCCTAGCAGCTAGGCCTACTGCCCGGGAAGAAGAAGTCAGTGAGCATCTGGCAGATGGCACACGTGCCTTTCTGGCCTGAGCTCTGCTCCTGCCTTGCCTTGCAACCTAGGCCCTCAGGCTTCCTTAGGTTTGGTTTAGGGGCTGGTGGCTTCCACACTGCCAAGGGCTCCAGGAATGAGAGCTCTGTCAGAGGGAAGGCAAGGGCACCTGGATGGCTTCCCAGTGGTCACTTGGCCGCACATACCCAAAACCTCATGAATAGCACCAGGCTTCCGGGGCACCTGGGTGGGTGTGCAGAGCCACAACGGGGGAGTTGGCGTTCTGTTTGCAACTGAAAAGAGCTTGACAGAAGTGGGTCCCTAGTACTCTCCTAGCCAGCAGAGATGTGTACAGGTGGTTTAGGCCCTCCCCTCCGTGTCTGGGGTCCCCCCAAAGGTCCAGATCAGGGAACCAGCCCATGAGCCCAGACCACTAGAAGGTGTGCTGTCGCTCACGCTTGGAAGCCGAGTGCACAGCATGCGAGGAAACTACCCTCCTCCGAGGAAGAAGAGTAAGCCCAGTGGCGTGCGTCTGCAAGCACTGATGGGGAAGGCAGTAGGATTCCTCCAACACTGCAGAGCTCTTTCTCTGTCCAGAGGCTGATCAGCCAGAGAACAGAGAATGAGGCGGCTTTGCCCTATGCGAGCCTTGCCCAGTTTGCCTAGCTGCTAGACTTACTGACCGGGAAGGAGCAGGCTGTGTGTGACCCGAGGCGAGCACCGGCACCTTCCTGTCTTCAGTGCCACTATTGCCTTGCCTTCCGACCTAGGACCCCAGGCCTCCCTGGGGAGGGGTTGGAGCCTGTGGCTTCCAATCTGGGAAGGGATCTAGCAGTGAGAGCTCTCTCAGAGGGAAGGCAAGGGCAACTGGATGACTTCTCCAGAGATTGCTTGGCTGCACATACCCAGTGCCGCACGGAGAGCCCCAGGCTCCCAGTGTCCCTGTGTGTGGTTAAAGGTCCACAACCAGGGAGGGGGCTTGCGTTCACCCTCAGCAATGGCCTGACAGACGTGGGTTTTCTAGTACTGTCCTAGCCAGCCGTACAGGTGGTTTGGGCCCGCCCCTGCATGACTGGTCTCCCGCCCACAGCCCTAGTTCAGGATTCCCAGACCCTGAGCCCAGACCTCCAGGAGGCAAGCTGGTGCCCCCGCCTGGAAGATGTTTGCACACCATGTGGGGAAGTGAGCCTCCTTGAGGGAAGTCTAGGCAGCACACCTGCATGCAACTGCAAGCCCTGATGGAAAAGCCACTAGTTTGCTTCTAGCACGGCAGAGCTCCAGCTCTGTTCAGAGGCCGATCTGCCAGAGACCCAGGTACGAGGCTGCTCTGCCTTGGGCGAGTGATGCCCAGATTGCCTAGCTACTAGGCCCACTGCCAGGGAAGGAGCAGGCTGTGCGTGCCTGGTGGAAAGCACAGCAACTTCGTGGCCTTAGCTCCTCTCCTGCCTTTCCTTAAGACCTAGGCCAACAGTCCTCCTTGGGGAGAGGATAGGGCCTGTGGCATCCAATCTGCCAAGAAATCCAGCAGTGAGAGTCCTGACAGAGGGAAGGCAAGGGCAACTGGATGGCTTCTCCAGGGGTTGCTTGGCCGCACAGACCCAACAGTGCATGGAGAGTACCAGTCTTCCAGGGCCCCTGGCTGTGTGTGCAGCACCACACCCGGAGAGGGTGCCTCCGTTCACCCCTGGCCATGGCCTGACAGACTTGGGCTCCCTAGCACTCTCCTAGCCACCAGAGATGTGTACATGTGGTATGGACCCACCCCTGCGTCTCTGGGCTCCCTCCTACACTCCAGCATAGGGGAACAAGCCACTGAGCCAAGATCTCAAGAACGCATACTAGCGCCACACCTGGAAGCTGAGTGTACAGCATGCAGAGAATCGAGCCTCCTCAGTTGAAGTCCAGGAAGCCCAGCTGGATTCGAATTCAAACCCTGAAGGGGAAGGCCCGAGTGCACCTCCAGCACAGCAGGGCTACAGGTCTCTCAGATGCCGATCTAGAAGAAAGCGGTGCAAGGATGCTCTGCCCTGGGCGAGCCTTGCCCAGACTTGCCTAGCTGCTAGGCTTACTCCCTGGGAAGGAGCAGGCTGTGTGCCCCGGGGACAGCACGGGCACCTTTCTGGACTCTGCACCGCTCTTGCCTTGCCTTGCGACCTAGGCCCCAGGTCTCCTTGAGGAGAGGTCATGGGCCGGTTTTTTCCTCACTGCCAAGGCCTCCTAGAGTGAGAGCTCTGTCAGAGGGAAAGTAAAGGCAACTGGATGGCTTCTCCAGAGGTTACTTCGCTG
The DNA here is from genome assembly GCA_006408755.1 of Eudorcas thomsonii. NCBI lineage: Eukaryota > Metazoa > Chordata > Mammalia > Artiodactyla > Bovidae > Eudorcas > Eudorcas thomsonii. The sequence continues at coordinate 19,277 of SJYE01015966.1, forward strand.
CACAGACCCAGTGCCTCCCAAAGAACACCGGGCTCACAAGGCCCCTGGGTCGGTTGAGCAGCACCACAACTTGAGAGGGGGGCTACGTTCGCCCCCGGCAAGGGCCTGACATATGTGGGTCCCTAGTGCTCTCCTAGCCAACAGAGGGAAAGCAAGGGCAACTGGATGGCTTCTCCAACGGTTGCTTAGCCACACAGACCCTGCCATGCATGAAGATCACCAGGCTCTCAGGGCCCCTGGGTCGGGTGTGCACCACCATACCCCGAGTGGGGGGCTCTGTATGCCCCCAGCATGGGCCTGACAGAAGTGGGTTCCTTGCTCTCTCTTAGCCAGCAGAGATGTGTGCAGGTGCTTTGGCTCGTACCTGAGTTTCTGGGCTTCCGCCCACAGTCCCAGTTCTGGGAAACCAGCAACTGAGCCCAGACCTCCAGCAGACGTCCTGGCACTTCTGACTGGAAGTCAAGTACACATCACACTAGGAAGCGAGCCTCCTCCAAGGAAGGGAAGGAAGTCCAGTTGCGTGCATCAGCAAGCCCTGATAGGGAAGGCTTGACTGTGCCTCCTGGGCTCAGGGGCAGGTTCCTCCGAGATGGGGCTGTGGCAAGATTCCAGATATGCATGTGTGGGCTGAAATCACCTGCCAATGTCTCTGCACGTTAGGAGAGCGCTAGGGAAACTACATCTGTCAGGGACATGCCAGGAGCTAATGGAGTCCCCTCTCCAGGTGTGGCGCTGCACCCCCACCCAGGGGCCCTGGAAGCCTGGTGATCCTCATGTAGCGCTGGGTCTGTGTGGCCAAGCAACTGCTGGAGAAGCCATCCAGTTGCCCTTGCCTTTTGTCTGACAGAGCTCTCACTGCTGGAGCCCTTTGTAGAGTGGAAGCCACCGGCCCCTAACCCTTCCAAGAGGAGGTCTGAGGGCCTAGGTGGGAAGACAAAGCTGCAGCAGAGCTCGTGCCATACTTTGGCCACCCGCAGCCTGCTACCTTCCCGGGCAGTAAGCCTAGCAGCTAAGCAACTGTGGAAAAGGCTTGACCAGGGCAGAGCAGCCTCGTGCCCAGGGCTCTGCCAGATCAGACCTCTGAACAGAGCTGGAGCTCTGCCTTGCTGGAGGCACACTCAGGCCTTCCACATCAGTGCTTGCAGATGCACACATGGGGCTGCCTCGTTTTCCCCCAGGGAGGCTTGCTTCTCCGCATGCTATGCACTTGGTTCCCAGGTGCGGGTGTCAGCCAGCTTCCTGGATGTCTGGGCTCACGGGCTGGTTCCCCTGGCTGGGGTTGTGGGCAGAGCCCAGGCATGCCAGGGCGGGCCAAAACCACTTGCAAACTTCTCTTCATGCTAGGAGAGAACTAGGGAAGCAACATCTGTCATATCATTGCCTTGGGCGAATGGAGCCCACCTCATGGGGTGTGGCACACCACACTGCACTAGGGGCCCTGGAAGCCTACTGCTCTCCATGCAGCACGTCTTCCCCCAAGGAGGCAAGCATCCCTGCATGTTGTGCCCTCGGATTCCAGGCGGGGCGCCAGTGCGCCTCTTGGAGGTATGTGTTCAGGTGCTGGTTCCCCTGAGCTGGGGCTGTGGGCGGAACCCCAGACACACAAGGTTGGGCACAAACCACCAACACTAGTCTCTGCTTGCTAGGAGAGCTCTAGGGACCCACGTCTGCTAGGCCCTTGCTGGGGGAGAATGAAGCCCCGCTCTCCAGGTCTGGTGCTGTACACCCCACACAAGGGTCCCTGGGATCCTGGTGACTTTTGGGGGGCACTGGGTCTGTCCGGCCAATCAACTGCTGGACAAGCCATCCAGTTGCCCTTGTCTTCCTTCTGACAGAGCTCTCGCTGCTGGAGCCCTTGGCAGTGTGGAAACCACTGGCCCCTAAGCCCTCCTCAAGGAGGCCTGGGGGCCTAGGTGACAAGGCAAGGCAGGAGCGGAGCTGAGGACAAGAAGGCGTGCATGCCATCCCCAGGCCGTCCACAGCCTGTTCCTTCCCAGGCAGTAAGACTAGAAGCTAAGGAAAACTGTGCAAGGCACGACCAAGGCTGAGCAGTCTCATGCCCAGGGCTCTGCGAATTAAGGCCTGTGAGCAGAGCTGGAGCTGTGCCGAGCTGGAGGCATGCTGGGCCTTCCCTTTTAGGACTTGCAGACGCATACAGCTGTGCTGCCACATCTTTTCCCGAGGAGGCTCGCTTCCTCACATGCTGTGCACTCGGCTTCAAGGCAGGAGCATCAGCTCGCCTCTTGGAGTTCTGGATTCAGGGGCTGGTTCCCCTGACCTGGGTTGCGGGCGGGAGCTCAGACACGGAGGGGTGGGCCAAAACCACCTGCACACGTCTTTCCTTCCCAGGAAAGCTCTAGGGAACCCACTTCTGTCAGGCCATTGCCGGGGGAGAACGGAGCCCCTCTCTCCGGGTGTGTCGATGCACACCACCACCAGGGGCCCTGGAGGCCTGGTGCTCTCCATGCAGTGCTGGGTCTGTGTGGCCACGCAACCGCTGGAGAAGCCATCCAGTTGCCCTTGCCTTCCCTCTGACTGAGCTCTCACAGCTGGAGCCCTTGGCTGTGTAGAAACAACTGGCCCCTAACCTCTCTCCAAGGAAGATGTGGAGTCTAGGTCGCAAGGCAAGGCAGGGGTGGAGTTGAGATCAGGAAGACGCCCGTGCTGTCCCCCGGGCATCCACAGACTGTTCCTTCCTGGGCTGCAAACATAGCCGCTAGGCAAGTCTGTGCAAGGTTCACCCAGGGCAGAGCAGCCTCACGCACAGGGCTCTGCCAGATTGGGCCTCTGAGTAGATTGGAGCTCTGCCGTGCTTGAGACACATTGGGCCTCCCTATCAGACCTTGCAGACGCATATTGTTTGGATCCCACATCTTTCCCCAAGGGGGCTCACTTCCCCACATGCAGTGCACTCGGATTCCAGAGAGGGGCGCCAGAATGCCTCCTGGATATCAGGGCTCCGGTGCTGGTTCCCCTGAGCTGAGGTTGCGGGCAGGAGCCCAGACACGCAGGGGTGGGCCCAAACCACCTGCACACGTCTCTGCTGGCTAAGAAAACGCTAGGGCACACGTCTGTCAGACCACTGCTGGGGTCGAATGGAGGCCCCACCCAAGGGCCCCGGGATTCTCGTGCTCTCCGTGTGGCATTGGGTCAGTAAGGCCAAGAAAATGCTAGAGAAGCCATGCATTTGCCCTTGCCTTCCCTCTGACATAGCTCTCACTGCTGGAGTCCTTGGCAGTCTGAAAGCCACTGGCCACTAACCCCTCCCCAAGGAGGCCTGGGGGCCAAGGTCGCAAGGCAAAGCTGGACTGGAGCTGAGGCCAGGAAGGCTCCTGTTTTGTCTACCAGCCTCCTGCAGCCTTCTCCTTCCCGGGCAGTTAAGCCTAGCAGCTAGGCAAGTCTGGGCAAATTTTGCCCAAGGCAGAGGAGCCTCATGCCTGGGGCTCTGTGAGGATGGGCCTCTGAGCAGAGCTGGAGCTCTGTGGTGCAGGAGGTGCACTCGGGTCTTCCCCAGCAGGTCTTGGAGACGCACTCATCTGGGCTGTCTAGTCTTCCCCCAAGGAGGATCACTTCCCTGCATGCTGTGCACTCGGCTTCCAAGCGGGGGCGCCAGTGCGCCTCCTGGATGTCTGGGCTCAGGGGCTTGTTTCCCTGAGCTGGGGCTGTGCGTGGGAGACCAGACACGCAGGGGTGGGTCCAAATCACCTGCACACGTCTCTGTTGGCTAGGAGAGCGCTAGGGAACCCACGTTTGTCAGGCGCTTGCTGGGGGGAAACGGAGGCTTCCTCTCTGAGTGTGGCACTGCACACCTCACTGAGCAGCCCTGGGAACCTGGTGCTTTACGTGTGGCGCTGGGTCTGTGCTGCCAAGAAACTGCTGGTGAAGCCATCCACTTGCCTTACCTTCCCTCTGACAGAACTCTCACTGCTGAAGCCCTTGGCAGTGTGGAAATCACCTGCCCCTAATCCCTCTCCAAGGAGGCCTGGGGACCTAGGTCGCTAGGCAAAGCAGGAGCAGAGCTGAGGCCAGGAAGTTTCCCGTGCCCTCACTCAGCCAGGCTCAGCCTACTCCTTCCCGGGCAGTAAGCCTAGCAGCTAGGCAAGTCTGGGCAAGGCTCGCCCAGGGCAGAGCATCCTCGCACCCGGGGCTCTGCCAGATCAGGCCTCTGAGCATAGCTGGAGCTCTGCCATGCTGGAGGTGCACTCGGGAATTCCACATTAGTGCCTGCAGATGCACACATTGGGCTGCCTCGGCTTCCACCAGGGAGGCTCGCTTCCCCTCGTGCTGTGCAGTTGGCTTCAGACAGGGGATCCAGCACGCATCCTGGATGCCTGGGCTCAGGTTCTGGTTCCCCTGAGCTGGGGCTGTGGGCAGGAGCCCATCCGCGCAACAGTGGGCCAAAACCACTTGCACACTTCTCTTCTGGTTAGGAGAGAGCTAGGGTCTGTCAGGTCATTAGTGGGGGCGAATGGAGCTCTCCTCTCTGGGTGTGGGGCTGCACACACAACCCAGGTTCCCTGGGAGCCTGGTGCTCTCCGTGCAGCGCTGGGTCTCTGTGGCCAAGCAACTGTTGGAGAAGCCATCTAGTTGCCCTTGCCTTTCATCTGACAGAGCTCTCACTGCAGGAGCCCTTGGCAGTGTGGAAAACACCGACCCTAGCCCCTCCCCAAGGAGGTCTGGCGGCCGAGGTCACAAGGCAAGGCAGGAGCAGAGCTGAGGCCAGGAAGGCGCCTGAGCTCTCTCCCGGTTGCCCAGTGTCTGCACTTTCCCATGTAGTAAACCTAGCAGCTAGACAAGTCTGTGCAAGGCTCGTCGAGGGCAGAGCAGCCTCATGCCCGGGCCTCTGCCAGATCGGGCCTCTGAGCAGAGTTGGAGCTCTGTCGTGCTAGAGACGCTCTTGGGTCTTCCCAGCAGGGTTCACAGACGCATGCATCGGGCTGCCTGGTTTTTCCCCCAGGAGGCTCGCTTCCACGCACGCTGTGCACTCGGCTTCCAGGCGGGGGCGCCAGCGTGCCTCCTGGAGGTCTGGGCTCAGGGGCTGGTTCTCCTGAGCTGGGGCTGTGGGCGGGAGCCCAGACATGCAGTGTCAGGCCCAAACCACATGCACACGTCCCTGCTGGGTAGGAGAGCGCTAAGAACCACGTCTGTCAGGCCGTTGATGGGGTCGAACGCAGCCCCCTTTCTAGCTGTGGTACTGCACACCCCACCAAGGGGCCCTGAGAGCCTGGTGCTCTCTGTGCAGTGCTGGGTCTGGGTGGCCAAGCAACCGCTGGAGAAGCAAGCCAGTAATCCTTGCATTCCCCTTCACCGAGCTCAAACTGTTGGAGGCCCTGGAACTGTGTAAGCCACTGGCCAATAACCCATCCCCAAGGAAGCTTGGGGCCCTAGGTCGCAAGGCAAGGCAGGAGCAGAGTTGAGGCCAGGAAGGTGCCCGTGTGGTCCCTGGGCTCCCACAGCCTGCACCTTCCTGGGCAGTAAGCCTAGCAGCTAGGCACATCTGGGCCAGGTCGCCCAGGGCAGAGCAGCCTCGCTAATGGGTTCTGCACGATCGGCATCTCAGAAGAGCTAAAGCTCTCCGTGCTGGAGGCACGCTAGGGCCTTCAACATCAGGATTTGTATAAGCACACAGCTGGGCAGCCTCCTCTACCCCAAGGAGGCTCGCTTCCAGCCATGCTGTGCACTCGGCTTCCAGGCGGGGTCGCCAGCACGCCTCCTGGATGTCTGGGGCCAGGGGTTGGTACCTCTGAGATGGGGCTGTCTGTGGGAGACCAGACACTCAGAGGCAGACCCAAATCACCAGCACAAGTCTCTGCTGGCTAGGAGAGCACTAGGGAATCCACGTCTGTCAGGCCCTTGACAGGGGTGAATGAAGCCCACCTCACCGGTGTGGCACTGCACACCCCACTTAGGGGCTCTGGGAGCCTGGTGCTCTCCGTGCAGCACTGTGTCTGTCCATCCAAGAAACCACTGGAGAAGCCATCCAGGTACCCTTGCCTTCCGTCTGACAAATCTCTCACTCCTGGAGCCCTTGGCAGTGTGAAAGCCAGCAGCCTCTAACCCCTTCCCATGGAGGTCTGGGGCCTAGGTCTCAAAGGAAGGCAGGAGTGGAGCTGAGGCCAGGAAGGTGCCCGTTCTGTCCCCCACCCGCCCGCAGCCTACTCTTTCCTGGGCCGTCAGCCTAGCTGCTAGGCAAGATTGGGCAATGCTCGGCAAGGCAGAGCAGCCTCACACCCCCGGCTCTGCCAGATCGGGCCTCTGAGCAGAGCTGAAGCTGTGCCGTGCTGGAGGCCCACTAGGGTCTTCCCCAGCAAGGCTTGCAGACTCACACATATGGCCTGCCTGGTCTTCCCCTGAGGAGGCTCACTTTCCTGCATGCTGTGCACTTGGCTTCCAGGCAGGGTTGTCAGGGCGCCTCCTGAAGTTCTAGGTTCAGGGGCTGGTTCCCCTGAGCTGGTGCTGCGGGAAGGAACCCAGACACGCAGGGGCAGGTCCAAACCACCTGCATACATCTCTGCTGGCTTGGAGAGCGCTAGGGCACCACGTCTGTCAGACCATTGCTGAGGGTAAATGGAGGCCTCCTCTTCAGGTGTGGTGATGCATGCCGCACCCAAGGGCCCTGAGAGCCTGGTGCTTCCTGTGCGGTGCTGGCTCTGGGTGTCCAAGCAACCACTGGAGAAGCAAGCCAGCAGCCCTTGCATTCCCATTCACCGAGCTCAAAATTCTGGAGCCTTTGGCACTCTGTAAGCCACTGGCCCCTAACCCCTCGCCAAGGAAGCTTGTGGGCCTAGGTCGCAAGGCAAGGCAGGAGCAGAGTTGAGGCCAGGAAGGCGCCTGTGCTGTCCCCCGGGCTCCCACAGCCTGCACTTTCCCGGGAAGTAAGCCTAGCAGCTAAGCACATCTGAGCAATGTCGCCCAGGGCAGAGCAGCCTCACTCCTGGGTTCTGCTTGATCGGCCTCCTAGAAGAGCAGAAGCTCATCCGTGCTGGAGGCATGCTCGGGCCTTCCCGATTAGGGTTTGCATAAGCAGCACAACTGGGCAGCCTCCTCTACACCAAGAAGGCTCGCTTCCACCCATGCTGTGCACTTGGCTTCCAGGGTGGGTCACCAGCGCACCTCCTGGATGTGTGGGACCAATGGCTGGTACCTCTGAGCTGGGGCTGTGGGCGAGAGACCAGACACTCAGAGGCAGACCAAAATCACCTGCACAAGTCTCTGCTGGCTAGAAGACTGCTAGGGAACCCACGTCTGTCAGGCCTTTTCCGGGGGTGAACGGAGCCCCCCTCACCGGTGTGGCACTGCACACCCCTATAGGGGCCCAGGGAACCTGGTACTCTCCGTGCGGCACTGGGTCTGTGAGCCCAAGCGACCACTGGAAACCATCCAGTTGCCCTTGCCTTCCTTCTAACAAAGCTCTCACTCCTGAAGCCCTTTGCAGTATGGATACCACCGGCCACTAACCCGTTCCCAAGGAGTTCTGGTGGCCTAGGTCGCAACGCAAGTCAGTAGTGGGGCTGGGGCCAGAATGCGATCGTGCCTTCCCCCGGCTGCCTGCATCTGCTCCTTCCCAGGCAGGATGCCTAGCATCTAGGCAAATCTGGGCAAGTCCAGCCCAGTGCAGAGCAGCCCTGCGCCGGGGACTCTGCCATGTCGGGCCTTTGAGCAGAGCTGGAGCACTGCCATGCTGGAGGTGCTCTCAGGCCTTCTCCATCAAGGCTTGCAGATGCATGCACCTGGGCTGATTGGTCTTCCCCTGAGGAGGTTCCCTTTTCCGCATGCAGTGCACGCATCTTCCAGTCGGGACACCAGCGTGCCTCCTGGGTGTCTGGACACAGGGGCTGGTACCCATGTGCTGGGGCTACAGTGGGAGCCCATACTCGCAGGGGCTGTCCCAAAACAACTGCACACGTCTCTGCTGGCTAAGAGACTGCTCGGGAACCCACGTCTGTGAGGCACTTGCTGGGGGAAAACAGAGCACACCTCTCCAGGGGTGACGCTACATGCCCAACCCAGGGTCCTGGAGCCTGTTGCTCTCCGTGTGGTGATGGGTCTGTGTGGCCATGTAATTGAGGGCAAAGCCATCCAGTTGCCCTTGCTTCCCTCTGACAGAGCTCTCACTCCTGAAGCCCTTGGCAGTGGGGAAGCTACAGGCTCGTAACCTCACCCAAAGAGTCCTCGAGGCTTAGGTCGTAAAGTAAATCAGGGGCGGAGCTGAGGCCAGGATGGTGCAAGTGTTGTTCGCTGGGTGCTCACAGCCTGCTAACTCCCGGGCAGGAAGCCTAGCAGCCAGGTAATTCTGGGAAGGTCGCTCAGGGCAGAGCTGCATCACCCTGGGGCTCTACCAGATTGGGCCTCTTAGTAGAGCTGGAACTCTGCTGTGCTGGAAGCACACTTGGCCCTTCACCTTCAGGGCTTGCAGAGGCAAGCAGTGGGACTGCCTCGTTACCCCGGAGGAGGCTACCTTTCCCGCATGCGGTGCACTGGTTTTCCAGGCGGGGGCGCCAGCTTGCCTACTAAAGTTCTGGACTCAGGGGCTGCTTCTCCTGAGCTGGGCTGAGGGAGGGCGCCCAGAGATTCAGGGGTGGGCCAGAACCATATGCACACGTGTCTGCTGGCTAGGAGACAGGTAAGGAAACCACGTCTGTCAGGCCATTGACAGGGGCGATCAGAGGACCCCCTCTCTGAGTGTGGCTCTGTACATCCCTGCCATGGGCCCCGGGAGCCTGGTGCTCTCTGTGCGGTGCTGGGTCTTGGGGCCAAGCATGTGCTGGAGAAGCCATCCAGTAGGCTTTGCCTTCCCTCTGATACAGCTCTCAGTGCTAGAGCCCTTGGCAGTGTGCCTGCAGCTACTAACCCCTCCAATAGGAGGCCTGGGGGCCTAGGTCACAAAGCAAGGAAGGAGCAGAGTTGAGGCCAGGAAGGCACCTGTGCTGTCCCCCAGGCTCACACAGCCTGCACCTTCCTGGGCAGTAAGGCTAGCAGCTAGGAACATCTGGGCAAGGTCACCGAGGGCAAAGCAGCCTCGCTCAAGGGTGCTGCTTCATTGGCGTCTGAGAAGAGCTGAAGCTCTTCCATGCTGGAGGCACACTCGGGCCTTCCCCATCAGGATTTGCATAAGCACACATTTGGGCAACCTCCTCTACCTCAAAGAGGCTCGCTTCCAACCATGCTGTGCACTCAGCTTCCAGGCAGGGTCACCTGCGTGCCTTCTGGGTGTGTGGGACCAGGGGCTGGTACCTCTGTGCTGGGGCTGTGGGTGGGAGATCAGACACTCAGAGGGAGACCCAAATCACTTGCACAAGACTCTGCTGGCTCGGAGAACACTAGGGAACCCACGTCTGTCAAGCTCTTGCCGGGGTGAACAGAGCCCCCCTCACAGGTGTGGCACTGCACACCCCACCCAGGGGCCCTGGAAGCCTGGTTCTCTTCGTGTGGCGCTGGGTCAGCGCAGGCAAGCAACCAATGTAGAAACCATCCAGTTACCCTAGCCTTCCCTCTGACAGAGCTCTCACTCCTGGAGCCCTTGGTAGTATGGAAGCGACCCGCCCCTAACCCCTTCACAAGGACGTCTGGTGGCCTAGGTCGCAACGCAAGGCAGGAGCGGTGCTGAGGCCAAGAAAGAGCCAGTGCTGTTCCCAGGGCACCCGCAGCCTGCACCTTCCCAGACAGGAAGCCTAGCAGCTAGCCTAGTCTGGGCAAGGCTCACCCAGGGCAGAGCAGCCTCGTCCTGGGGCTCTACCTGATCGGGCCTCTGAGCAGAGCTGGAGCTCTGCTGTGCTGGAAGCACACATGGCCCTTCACATTCAGGGCTTTCAAATGCATGCAATGGGACTGCCTCGTTTCCCCAAGGAAGATAACTTTCCCGCATGCGGTGCACTCAGTTTCCAGGAGGGTGCTGCAGAATGCCTACTGGAGGTCCGGCTCAGGGGCTGGTTCCCCGGACCTGGGCTGAGGGAGGGAGCCCAGAGACTCAGTGGTGGGCTGGAACCACATGCACACGCCTCTGCTGGTTAGGAGACATGTAAGGAACCCACGACTGTCAGGCCATTGCAGGGGGTGATCGGAACACCCCTCTGTGTGTGTGGCTCTGCACAGCCCTGCCTGGGGCCCTGAGAGCTGGCACTCTCTGTGGGGTGCTGTGTCTGTGCGGCAAAGGAACTGTGGGAGATGCCATCCAGAAGGCTTTGCCTTCCCTCTGACACAGCTCCCAGTGCTAGAGCCCTTGGCAGTGTGGAATCCACCAGCCACTAACCCCTACAATAGGAGGCCTGGGAGCCTTGGTCACAAAGCAAGGCAGGAGCAGGGTTGAGGCCAGGAAGGCACCTGTGTTGTCCACCGGGTTCCCACAGCTTGCACCTTCCTGGTCAGTAAGCCTAGCAGCTAGGCACATCTGGGCAAGGTCGCCCAGGGCAGAGCAGCCTCGCGCCTGGGTTCTGCTTGATCGGCTTCTGAGAAGAGCTGAAGCTCTGCCATACTGGTGGCACGCTCGGGCCTTCTCCATCAGGGTTTGCATAAGCACACACTTGGGCACCCTCCTCTAACCCAAAGAGGCTCGCTTCCACCCATGCTGTGCACTTGGCTTCCAGGCGGGGTCGCCAGCGCGCCTTCTGGATGTGTAGAACCAGGGGCTGGTATCTCTGAGCTGGGGCTGTGGGTGGGAGACCAGACACTCAGAGGCAGACCCAAATCACCTGCTCAAGACTCTGCTGAATAGGATAGCACGAGGGACACACGACTGTCAAGCACTTGCCAGGGGTGAACGGAGCCCCACTCACTGGTGTGGCACTTCACACCCCACCGAGGGGCCCTGGAAGCCTGGTGCTCTCCGTGCGGCTCTGGGTCAGTGCAGCCAAGCAACCACTGGTGAAACCATCCAGTTGCCCTAGCCTTCCCTCTGACAGAGCTCTCACTCCTGAAGTCCTTGGCAGTGTGGAAGCTACCGGCCCCTAACCCCTTCACAAGGAGGTCTGGTGACCTAGGTGGCAATGCAAGGCAGGAGCGGTGGTGAGGCCAAGAAGGGGCCAGTGCTGTTCCCAGGGCACCCTCAGCCTGCACCTTCCTGGGATAGAAGCCTAGCAGCTAGGGTAGTCTGGGCAAGGCTCGCCCAGGGAAGAGCAGCCTCGTGCTGAGGCCTCAGCCAGATCGGGCCTCTGAGCAGAACAGGAGCTCTGCCATGCTGGAGGTGCACTCAGGCCTCCCCATCAGGGCTTGCGGATGAATGCAGCTGGGCTGCCTCATCTTCCCTGAGGAGGCCCGCTTCCCCACATGCTGTGCACTCGACTGCCAGGCGGTGGCGCCAGTGCGCCTCCTGGGTGTCCGGGCACAGGAGCTGGTAACCCTGTGCTGGGGCTTGGGCGGGAGTCCATACATGCAGGGCCGGTCCCAAATTACTGGCACACGTCTCTGCTGGTTAAGATACTGCTAGGAAACACACGTCTGTCAGGCACTTGCCAAGGGAAAACAGACCACCCCTCTCTAGGGGTGGCGCTACACACCCCACCCAGGGGTCCTGGAGCCTGTCGCTCTCTGTGTGGCGATGGGTCTGTGTGGCCAAGTAATTGAGCGAGAAGCCATCCAGTTGCCCTTGCTTCCCTCTGACTAAGCTCTCACTCCTGGAGCCCTTGGCAGTGGGGAAGCCACCGGCTCCTAACCTCTTCCCCAAGAGTCCTGGTGGCCTAGGTCCTAAAGTATATCAGGAGCGGACCTCAGGCCAGGATGGTGCCAGTGTTTTCCCCCGAGTGCCCACAGCCTGCTCCATCCTGGGCAGGAAGCCTAGCAGCCAGGCAAGTCTGGGCAAGCTTGCCCAGGGCAGAGCAGCCTCGCCCTGGGGCTCTACCAGATCGGGCCTCTGAGCAGAAGTGGAGCTTCGCTGTGCTGGAAGCACACTTGGCCCTTGACATTTAGGGCTTTCAAATGCATGCAATGGGACTGCATCGTTTCCCCCAAGGAGGCTACCTTTCCTGCATGCAATGGGACTGCATCGTTTCCCCCAAGGAGGCTACCTTTCCTGCATGCGGTGTACTCGGTCTCCAGGCGGGGCCTCCAGACTGCATACTGGAGGTCTGGGATCAGGGGCTAGTTCCCCTGACCTGGGCTGAGAGAGGGAGACCAGAGACTAAGAGATGGGCTGGAACCACATGCACACACCTCTGCTGGCTAGGAGACAGGTAAGGAACCCACGTCTGTCAAGCCATTGCAGGGGGTGATCGGATGCCCCCTCTCATTGTGTGGCTCTGCCTGGTGCCCTGAGAGCTGACGCTCTCTGTGGTATGCTGTGTGTGTGCAGCAAAGGAACTGCTGGAGAAGCCATCCAGTAGGTTTTGCCTTCCCTCTGATACAGCTCTTAGTGCTAGAGCCCTTGGCAGTGTGGAAGCCACCAGCCCCTAACCCCTCCAATAGGAGGCCTGGGGACCTAGGTCACAAAGCAAGTCAGGAGCAGAGTTGAGGCCAGGAAGGAACCTGTGCTGTCCCCCGGGCTCCTGCAGCCTGCACCTACCCGGGCTTTAAGCCTAGCAGCTAGGCACATCTGGTCAAGGTCTCCCAGGGCAGAGCATCCTCGATCCTGGGTTCTGCTTGAATGGCCTCTTAGAAGAGCTGTAGCTCTTCCGTGCTGGAGGCATGATAGGGCCTTCCCCATCAGGGTTTGCATAAACACACATTTGGGCACCCTCCTCTACCCCAAAGAGGCTCACTTCCACCCATGCTGTGCACTCTGCTTCCAGGCGGGTTCGTCAGCGTCCCTTCTGGATGTGTGGGACCAGGGACTGGTACCTCTGAGCTGGGGCTGAGGTTCGGAGACCAGACACTCAGAGGCAGAACCAAATCACCTGCACAAGACTCTGCTGGCTAGGAGAGCCCTAGGGAACCCACGCCTGTCAGGCACTTGCCTAGGGAAAACAGAGCACCCCTCTCCAGGGGTGGCGCTACATGCCCCACCCGGGGCCCCAGGAGCCTGTTGCTCTCCATGTGGCGATGGGTCTCTTTGGCCAGGTAATTGAGGGAGAAGCCATCCAGCTGTCCTTGCTTCCCTCTGACAGAATTCTCACTGCTGGAGCCCTTGGCAGTGGAGAAGCCACTGGCTCCTAACCTCTCCCCAAAGAGGCCTGGAGGCCTAGGTCGCAAGGTAAGTCAGTAGCGCAGCTGAGGCCAAGATGGTGCCAGTGTTGTTTGCCGGGTGCTCACAGCCTGTGCCCACCGGGCAGGAAGCCTAGCAGCCAGGCAAGTCTGGGCAAGCTCGCCCAGGGCAGAGCAGCCTCACCCTGGGGCTCTACCAGATCGGGCCTCTGAGCAGAGCTGGAGCTCTGCTGTGCTGGAAGCACACTTGGCCCTTCACATTCAGGGCTTTCAAATGCAAGCAGTGGGACTGCCTCGTTTCCCCCAAGGAGGCTACCTTTCCTGCATGCGGTGCACTCGTTTCCCAGGCGGTGGCGCCAACGTGCCTACTTGAAGTCTGGGCTCATAGGCTGGCTCCCTTTTGCTGGGCTGAAGGAGGAAGCCCAGAGACTAAGGGGTGGGCTGGAACCACATGCACACATCTCTGCGGGCTAGGATACAAGTAAAGAACCCACGTTTGTCAGGCCATTGCCGGGAGGGATTGGAGGACCCCTCTCTGAGTGTGGCTCTGCACACCCCTGCCAGCGGCCCTGGGAGCCTGGTGCTCTCTGTGCAGTGCTGGGTCTGTGCGGCCAAGCAACTGCTGGAGAAGCCATCCAGAAAGATTTGCCTTCCCTCTGATAGAGCTCTCACTGCTAGAGCCCTTGGCAGTGTGGAAGCCACCAGCCCCTAACCCCTCCAATAGGAGGCCTGGGAGCCTAGGTCACAAGGCAAGGCAGGAGTGGAGCTGAGGCCAGGAATGGGACAGTGTTGTCCCCGGGTGGCAACAGCCTGCTCCTTCACGGGCAGGATGCCTGGCATCTAGGTAAGTCTGGGCAAGAAACGCCCAGTGCAGAGCATCCTTGCTCCAGGGACTCTGCCAGGTCAGGCCTTTGAGCAGAGCTGGAGCTCTGCTATGCTGGAAGCGCTCCCAGGCCTTCTCCATCAAGGTTTGCAGATCCATGAAACTGGGCTGCCTCGTCTTCCCCTGAGGAGGCTCACTTTTCTGCATGCAGTGCACCTGGCTTCCAGTTGGGGGCGCGAGCGTACTTCCTTGAGGTCATGGCTCAGTGTCTGGTTCCCCTGAACAGAGACTGTGGGCTGGAGCTCGGTCAGGCAGGGGCGGACCCAAACCACCTGCACACGTCTCTGCTGGCTAGGAGACTGCTAGGGAACCCACGTCTGTCAGGCACTTGCGGGGGAAAACAGAGCACCCCTCTCCAAGTGTGGAGATACACACCCCACCCAGGGGTCCTGGAGCCTGGTGCTCTCCGTGGGGCGATGGGTCTGTGTGGCCAAGTAATTGAGGGAGAAGCCATCCAGTTGCCCTTGCCTTCCCTCTGATGGAGCTCTCACTCCTGGAGCCCTTGGCAGTGTGGAAACCACTGGCCCCTAAACCCTTCCCAAAGAGTTCTGGTGGCCTAGGGTGCAAGGCAAGGCAGGAGCGGGGATGGGCCAGAAGGGGCTCGTGCCTTTTCCTGGCTGCCCGCATCTGCACTTTCCCAGACAGTAAGCCTAGCATCTAGGCAGTCTGGGCAAGTCTAGCCCAGTGCAGAGCAACCTTGCACCTTAGAGTCAGCCAGGTCGGGCCTTTGAGCAGAGCTGGAGCTGTGCCGTGCTGGAGGTGCACTAGGGTCTTCCATAGCAGGCTTGCAGACTTATGCATATGGGCTGTCTGGTCTTCCCCTGAGGAGGCTCAGTTTCCCACATGCTGTGCACTCGGTTTCCAGTCGGGGGCGCCAGCGTACCACCTGGAGGTTGCCACTCAGGGGCTCTTTCCCCTGAACTGGGATTGTGGCTGGAGCTCAGTCAGGCAGGGGCGGATGCAAACCACCTGCACACGTCTCGGCTGGCTAGGAGAGCGCTTGCATATACACGTCTGTCAGGTCCCTGCCAGGGTGATCGGAGCCGTCCTCTGCCTCGTGCGCTGCACACCCCAACCCAGGGGCTCTGGGCGATTGGCACTTTACGTGTGGCCTTGTGTCCGTGTTCCCAAGCAAACGCTGGAAAAGCCATCCAGCTGCCCTTGCCTTCCCTCTGACAGAGCTCTCACTGCTGGAGTCCTTGGTAGTGTGGAAGCCACCGCCCCCTAACCCCTCCCCAAGGAGTCCTAGGGGACTAGGTCGCAAGCAAGGCAGGCTCAAATCTGAAGACTGGAAGGCGCCTATAACCTTCCCCCGGTCGTCCGCAGCCTGCTCCTTACCTAGCTGTAAGCCTAGAATCTAGGCCAGTCTGGGCAAGCTCGCCCAGGACAAAACAGCCTTGCACCCGTGGCTCTGCCAGATCAGGTCTCTGAGCACAGCTGGAGCTTTGCTGTTCTGGAAGCGCGCTTGGGCCTTCCCCATCAGGGTTTGCAGATGCACGCATGGGGCTGCCTCCTCTTTCCCCAAGGAGGCTCGCTTCCCCACATGCTGTGCACTCGGCTTCAAGGCAAGGGCGCCATCATGGCTCCTGGAGTTCTGGGCACAGGGGCTGTTTCACCTGAGCTGGGGCTCTGGGCGGGTGCCCAGACATGCAGGGTGGGCACACACTCCCTGCACTCTTCTCTACTGTTTAGGAGAGCGCTAGGGAACCCATGTATGTCAGGCCCTTTCTGTAATGAACAGAGCCCTCTCCTTTGGGTGTGGTGCTGAATACCCCAGCCAGCAGACCTCAGAGCCTCATCTGCATGCAGTTCTGTGTCTGTGTGGCCAAATGCACAGCATGTGAGGAAATGAGCCATGTTGGCAGATTCGCTTCTCTTGTAAAAATGAAGGTCCTCTGCATGGACAGTTCCTGAACCTGGCGCACAAAAGGGTCGCTCATCCTGCAACTTCACCAATCTCCATGGAACCCAGATCGTGGAATCATTCACAGAAATGAAAGCATACTGTCACCCAAAATAATGAAGTACTGCTGGAATCTGTCCCTTTATCTCATCTTAATACCATAGCCGGGAATGTTCAAAGCTTTTTGTTTTCTTTTCTGTATTGCCAAAATACTGTTCTGCTGGAGTCATCTTCCCTTTTCCCCAGACTTTCAAAAATTAAGAGTTAATAGTGCTTTAGTTAATACATCCCTTGGTGATATCACACCCTTCTCCCCCTTTCTTATTTTTTCAAGATATTCACGAAGAGTATGATTAGCTCTTTCAATTATAGCTTGCCCTTGACTATTATAAGGAATACCAAAAGTGTGCTTAATAGGATATTGTTCTAAAATTGAGAAAATTGAGTAGGTTAGTATGAAGAGCACTAGCAGAACAAAAGAGGAAATGAGTCACAACGGAATCAGCCTTTTCTGAACTTCAAGCAGTAGCCCACTGAAAGTGAGAATAAGTGTCTATATAGTATGATGAACATACTTCTGTTTACCGAATCAGGAAATAAAGACATCATCCATTTGCCTGATTTGGTTAGATTGTAATCCTCTGGGATTTACTCCAGGAGGGGCAAAGGGCAAAACAAATGGTGCACATATGGAACAAGAACGAGCAATGCGTTGAGCTTGTTTTCGTGTTAATGAATCAGTTTTTTGTAATCCTTTCGCATTCGTATGATGTAAGCAATGATCTTGTGTTGCAGACGGTAATGGATAAAGTAAGGCATCTCTATTTGCCTTTCCTTGAGATAATGGTCCGGGGAGAGAAGAATGAGCTAGAGATGAGTAAAAGAGACAGGGTTTGGTCGCCTGAGTAATACCTGTTGAACCTGAAAACACTAATGTATCCATATTGGTTTTTAAAGTTCATGATAGAGTGGATTCAGGAAGATGAATACATGAAAATACTGCATATTTAGAATCAGAAACAATATAAATAAGAACATCAAAAAAATCCTGTAGTGCAAGACAAATGGCCCAAAGCTCAGCAGACTGCATGGAAGAAAAGAAGTGTGGAACAGCTTGAGAAGCAGTCTCAGTTCAATCACCAGCAGGATTTGTATTAGCGTCTGTAAACATAGTTTTCCCTTCAACCGGAATAGTAGATGTAGGAGATTTACAAACCATTGATGTATGTCGAAGAAATTCTATCAATTGAGATTGAGGATCATGATTCGAAAAAGTCCCTGAATACGATGCAAGAGCTATCTGACAATTTTCATTAAACCATAAGCGCTTCGAGATTTGGGAAGAAGTAAGTTGAGTAAGGATTGTTTGAAGGTCACTTCCAATTAACTGGGTAATGCGGCCTCGACCTTTCAGAATGAGGAAAGCACGTCTATCCATATAAGTAGTCAGCTTTTTTGTATTGTTATTGGGTAAAAATACCCACTCGATCAGACCTG
The DNA here is from genome assembly GCA_006408755.1 of Eudorcas thomsonii. Classification (NCBI taxonomy): domain Eukaryota; kingdom Metazoa; phylum Chordata; class Mammalia; order Artiodactyla; family Bovidae; genus Eudorcas; species Eudorcas thomsonii. The sequence continues at coordinate 36,631 of SJYE01015966.1, forward strand.
CAAATTGAACAGTAACTCCAGGAGACTAGGGATTAAGGAACAGCATGAAATATATAGGTTGATCCTGTTGTAGACAAGTAACAAATCCTTCTTTCAACCGTTCTTCTACCAAGTGTCATTCCTCTATTGCTTACAGCAGCATCCCCTTCCAAGATAGAAAGTAAATGACGCAATTGATGTGTAAGGATCCTCAACATGGGATGTAACCAGTTAATCTCACGCAAAAGCTTCTGAACACCATTGAGTTTTCAAAGTATCTTGTCTAATTTGGACCTTTTGAGGTTTTCTTCTTTGTCGTCCCCGAAGAGCACCTAAATAGGAAATTCAGTTGAAATTTTTTCAGGAGCAATTGGAAGATTAAAATCAGTTAACGCTTTTAACAAAATGTATTTTCTCCACTCATGTCAAAGGTTGCCTTGGCTGGGAACTGATAACGAAGGGTTTATACATCCGGCCTTGAGGCATTGGAAGGCTTCTTTCCTACCAGCGGTTTCTGAGAGCAAGGACTCTTGTCTGATGATCAGACTCTCTTTAGAGTTTCGCCAAACAATCTTATGTCTTGGGGGTTGAGAATGTTATCTTCTGCTTGAATGCTTTCATGTGTATCTGGAATGGCTAGGTGCAAGTCTGCCTTACGCTCTATTCCCTGAGAAATCTAAAACTGGGCAGTTAGATAATAAACTGTCAGTCCACTAGAGGCTTTCCCTGAGTGTCCTATTCAGAGTGCGGTTCTCCAAGCCTTAGAGATGGCGCCCAACGTGGAGCTCGAAGCAGCAGTCTGATTTTGAAAGGGCCACACTCTTGCAGAAGCATGATGGACAAGTAAAAAAAATTCCCTTTGTTCTGCTCGCACACCATTTCTTGAATACATTATGGGGTGAATCTGCCTGAAGAGGAGTTAAATAGCTGTTGTCAGAGAGTGGATGTATAGCATCTACGGTTCCTGGAGGAGGAACCTTAGATTTACAAACTTAGACCAGAGTAAGAAAGAATGTTCTAAAAGCTTGTCAACAGGGGGCAAGAATCCCCCCCACAATTGTGGGTAACTTTGTCTCTTTTACAGGCCATTATGGAAAGATTAGATGGCTCGGGAGGAGATTTAAAGGTTGAAACTGTTGGATCCCGCATGAATGTGAATTAGAAGAGAAAGATCTCTCAGAGCTTTACAATCCGTAAAATGTCATGTTAGAGCAGATTATGNNAGTGGATGTATAGCATCTACGGTTCCTGGAGGAGGAACCTTAGATTTACAAACTTAGACCAGAGTAAGAAAGAATGTTCTAAAAGCTTGTCAACAGGGGTCAAGAATCCCCCCACAATTGTGGGTAACTTTGTCTCTTTTACAGGCCATTATGGAAAGATTAGATGGCTCGGGAGGAGATTTAAAGGTTGAAACTGTTGGATCCCGCATGAATGTGAATTAGAAGAGAAAGATCTCTCAGAGCTTTACAATCCGTAAAATGTCATGTTAGAGCAGATTATGGACAAACAAGTATTACAAGTGCTAAAACAGCAAGGAAACAATCAACTTTGCCAAAGGTCCCTGATCCGCCTTTCCCTTGCTTTTTGCGAGCTCATATAAACAAGCTTCTAACGCTGGCCTTTCCGCCCACTGCAATGCTGCTACTGCTCCCCTATTTCCTGGCATTCCTCCTCGGGACATGCCTCTTTGTGCCTGGGCTTTTCCGGGCCGATGGAATCATCCTCAACCTGGACATAATCAATGGCAATCACCTGATTTTGCTTTGCTCACGCAATTCAAAGAGGCATGTACATCACCTTATGGAATTTCTCAGGGGTTAGGAAGATCAATGGCTTCATGCAGAGTTTTTTTACAGTGCTTAAAACGCTTATGACGCCACAATAGCTACTACAATGGCAAATGAGGGTATAAAGCCAAATTTACCTTGGAAGAACTGTCAAGCAGGGGAAACCCTACTGGACGATATTTAAAATTCTCACCGGCACCGGAGCTATGGCTAAAACTGCGCAGTTAAATTTGTGCAGCCACCCATGTTATACTCGATTAAGGAAGTAGCTATCAGAGCATGGGCTAAAATCGACAGTTCCACCTCTGATGGACCTTTTGTAAAAATATTGCAAGGACCAGCTGAAAACTATACTCCATTTTTTGATCAATTGAAGGAGGCCATTGAGCAAAGTCTTAAGGATGCATCTTTCTGAGAAATCCTTTGGAAACAATTAGCCTTTTATAATGCTAATGAAGGCTGACAGGCTACTCTCAGACCCATTAGGGGGCAAAGAGAAGTTCTGAAATACATGAAAGCTTGCAGGAATATGGGGACAATTCAACATAAAGCTAAAAATAGCCACTTTAGAAACCTTCAGCGTTTCCCCAAAGTCTCAAGTGAAATGCTTTAACTACGGCTAGCCAGGACACATGAGGAAGCAGTGTCACTTTGCCTCGGCAAATGGGTCTTTCTCCTGAAAAAACGGGCTAGTAAAACTAAGCACCCCGGGCTCTGCCCAAGATGTAACAACGGGAATCACTGGCTGACTGAGTGCCGCTCTAAATTGGATAAACAGGGTGATGCTATACCCATTCAGACACCTCCTTTGGGAAATAGAACAGGACAACAAAATCTTACCAAATGAACAGCGGCTACCAGACATAACACATCTATAGACATTCGTACTCCCAGAGATAAGAAATTATTCATGGTAAATAATCCTATGAAAATCTTAACCGGATATTTTGGCCCTATACGAAAAATGATTCTAGGCCTCCTATTGGAACAAAAGAACTACACCATGTGCGACATAATTGTACATACTGAGATCATTGATAAAGATTAGATGGGTCAAACTGCAATCATGTTCCATGGGACTCACAACTTGTATTTACAAAAGGGTGACAGATTTCCTCAGTTATTGATTGCTATTACCTCATGTGCCCACACTTAATAGAAAAGCAAACACCAGAACAAGTGGCTTTGGGAATACCAACGTTACTGCAGCACTTTCTACTGTGATAAAAGAAACCAATAGGCACTGGCATCTTTGTAAAATTCCTGCTTGCTTCTCCCAGTTTAGCATCTCGTATGGTCATGCACATGTTTCCATTACACAGAATTATACTATTGAGTATAATTATAGTGGTTTACATTCATGCTTGTTTAACGCACACTATCTTTTCACTGTTGCTGTCCTCTACTGAGTGTCGTTAGTTCATAGTGTACTAATGAATATTACTAAAGACAATGATTTTTTAGTCCGGCAAAGGACTGATTCGTGGGTTCCAGTTCAGGTTTTTGAACCTTGGCCAGATTCCATATGTTCTGAGAGAATCCCTAAAAGGAAGCAAACGTGTTATTGCCTGGATTATAGCTACCAGAGTGGGTATTATTTCCATTGTAACTGTTGATAGAGTTTCTGGAATGGCATTATATAATTCTATGCAAAATCATGATCTCATGACTGCTTGGAGAAAGGCTTCTCATGATCTCTGGGTCCAACAAGCTCAGAGAGATCACCAAATGCAAATCACGTCTACCTTCAGCAGCACTCCCCCTGTGTTATAGAACACTGACTTCTAGAATACATTCTCCGCTAGTACTTCCTTTCTCAATCCAAAACATTGGGTACCCCATACGCGATGGCTTCTCAGGCGCTGATCTGTTTCTTTGGTATTGTTCTTCTAGGATTCCAAACGAGACATGCTCGAGCCACCACCACCCAAAAAGCAGGAGTAACCATGGCTGAGAAGTCTTTATCCTGAGGAAAAATGGGAGGAAATGTGGAGAAGCTGGAAGGCTTTGAGCAAATACTGAAAATGTATTTGCTCCACTCACGACCAAGGTTGGAAGCTGGAACAGAGAGGGTAACAGGCAGGAAGGCAAGGGGTCTCCAAACGGAGGAAATAGCCTGCAAGTGTCAGACATTGATCTCTCTTAAGTGGCAGGAGGAAAAAACTAGTGATTGTTTCCTTCTCTATCCACATTGAAAAAGAGGTTTCTCTTAAAGTTCTCTGTTGCCATGATGACACCTGGTTTCACTTGAAATTGACCATTGCCTTTTTCTCATGGAAACGTTTATCTTAAGCGATGCTAATGTACTATGCATTGACCCAAAACTCTGTCTTCAAGTCGGTTCCGCCTTTGGGGCTCAGAACCTACTTGATAAACCAGTATGTTATACTCTGATATTGTTCCTCTAATCTATGTAAATGAAACTATTCGTTGGTGCTTTGCCCTTCTTCCAGCGAAAGACTAGCAGGGGGATATTCTTTCTGCCCCCTTCTGATGCCTATATAAGAAGCCTTCTCTATCGACTTCATACTTTAGTAAAACTGTGTTACACAAAAGCTCTGAGCAATCAAGCCTCGTCTCTGGTTCAGGATTGAATTCCTCTCCTCCAGAGGCCAAGAATCCCGGCGACGTAATTCAACAATAACCTTTCAGAACAGGCGTAACAAAGTTTATGAAGGTTCACCGAATGCCTGAGGCTGGGAACGGATAACGAAGGGTTATACACCCGACCCTGAGGCGTTCAAAGGCTTCCTTCTGGCAACCTGTTTCTGAGAGCAAGGACGGCTGTCTCATGATAAGTTGCCCTTTAGTGTTTCACCAAGGCTATGCTATATGTTGGAAAATGGGAACAGTATTTTTGCTTGAATGCTTTCATGTTTCTATGAAAGGGCTAAGTGCAACGCTGCCTTATGCTCTAGTCCCTGAGAATTATAAAATTGCGCATTTAGATAATAATCTGCCAGTACACTAGAGTCTGTCCCTGAGTGTCATTTTCAGAGTGCGGTCCTCAAAGCATTACAGAGCGCAACCCTAGACGGGAGGGCGGAGAGGGGCACCATTCGCCCCAGGCGAGGGCCTGGCAGACGTGCGTTCCTAAGGCTCTCCTAGCCAACAGAGACATGTGCAGGTGGTTTGGCTCACCCCTGCGTGTCTGGTCGTCCGCCCACAGCCCCAGCTCAGAGGAACCAGCCCCTGAGCCCAGAACTCCAAAAGGCTAGATGGTACTCCCCACCTGGAAACCGAGTGCACTGCATGCGGGGAAGCGAGCCTCCTCAGGGAAGTTGAGGCTGCACAGCTGCGTGCGTCTACAAGCCCTGATGGGGAAGGCCCAAGTGCACCTGCAGTACGGCAGAGCTGCAGGTCTGCTCCGAGGCCAATCAGGTAGAGCCCCGGACGTGAGGCAGCTCTACCCCTGGAGAGACTTGTCCACATTTGCCTAGCTGCTAGGCTTACTGCTGTGGAAGGAGCAGGCTGAGGATGACTAGGAGAGGCCCGGGCTCTTTTCTGGTCTGAGGTCCGCTCCTGCCTTGCCTTGCGACCGAGGTCCCCAGGCCTCTTTCGGCAGGGGTTAGAGGCCTGTGGCTTCCTCACTGCCAAGGGATCCAGCAGTGAGAGCTCTGTCAGAGGAAAGGAAGGGCAACTGGTTGGCTTCTCCAGAGATTGCTAGGCCGCCCTGACCCAGTGCCTCACGGAGAGCACCAGGCTCCCAGGGCCCCTGTGTGAGGTGAAAGTGCCACATCCAGAGAGGGGGCATGCGTTCACCCTCAGCAATGGCCTGACAGACATGGGTTTTCTAGTACTGTCCTAGCCAGCAGTGCAGGTGGTTTGGACCCTCCCCTGCATGTAGGGTCTCCAACCCACAGCCCTAGCTCAGGGTTCCCAGACCCTGAGCCCAGACCTCCAGGAGGCAAGCTGGCGCCCCCACCTGGAAGATGATTGCTCTCAATGTGGGGAAGCCAGGCTCCCTGAGGGAAGTCTAGGCAGCACAGCTGCATGCATCTACAAGTCCTAATGGGGAAGCCACTAGTGTGCCTCCAGCTCGGCAGAGCTCCAGCTCTGTTCAGATGCCTATCTGCCAGAGACCCAGGCACGAAGCTGCTCTGCCCTGGGCGACCTATGCCCAGACTTGCCTAGCTGCTAGGCTTAATGACTGGGAAGGAGCTGCTCTGTGTGACCCGGGGAGAGCACTGGGGCTTCCTGGACTCAGCTCCACTATTGCCTTGCTTTCCAACCTAGGACGCCAGGCCTCCTTGAGAACAGTTTAGTGGCCAGTGGTTTCCACACTGCCATGGACTCCAGTAGTGTGAACTCGACAGAATGAAAGCAAGGTCAACTGGATGGCTTCTCCAGCGTTTGCTTCAAAACACAGATCCAGCGCTGCACAGAGAGAACGGGCTTTCAGGGCTCCTGAGTGAGGTTTGCAGTGCCCAATTCGGAGAATGGGCTCCATTCCTCCCCAGCAACGGGGTGCCATACGTAGGTCCATAGTGTTCTCCTAGCCAGAGGACATGCGTGCAAATGGTTTGGCTGTCCCTGAGGGTCTGGGTTCCTGCCCACATCCCCAGTCAGGGGAAACAGACCTTGAGCCCAGACCTCCAGGAGGCATGCTGCTGTCCCCGCCTGGAAGACGAGTGCACTACATGCGGGAAGCAAGCCTCTTCGGGGAGGTTGAGGCAGCTCAGCTGCATGCATCTGCAAGCCGTGATAGGGAAGGCCCGAGTGCACCTCCAGCACAGCAGAGCTGCAGCTCTCCTCAGAGGCCAATCTGGCAGAGCCCCTGGCACCAGGCTGCTCTGCCCTGGGCGAGTCTTGCCCAGACTTGCCTAGCAGCTAGGCTTACTGCCGGGGAAGGAGCAGTCAGTGGGCATGTAGCAGATGGCACATGCGCCTTCCTGGCCTGAACTCTGCTCCTGCCTTGCCTTGCAACCTAGGCCCGCAGGCTTCCTTAGGTTTGGCTTAGGGGCTGGTGGCTTCCACACTGCCAAGGGCCCCAGGAGTGAGAGCTCTGTCAGAGGGAAGGCAAGGGCAACTGGATGGCTTCCCAGCGGTCACTTGGCCGCACAGACACAATACCGCATTAACAGCACCAGGTTTCCGGGGCCCCTGGGTGGGTGTGCAGAGCCACAATGGGGGAGGGGGAGCTCTGTTCACAACTGGAAAGGGCCTGACAGAAGTGGGTCCCTAGTGCTCTCCCAGCCAGCAGAGACGTGTACAGGTGGTTAGGCCCACCCCTGCGTGTCTGGGCTCCCGCCCAAAGGTCCAGTTCAGGGAACCAGCCCCTGAACCCAGAGCCCTAGAAGGGGCGCTGGCGCCCCCACTTGGAAGCCGAGTGCACAGCATGCAAAGAAACTACCCTCATCTGAGGAAGAGGACTAAGCCCAGCGGCGTGTGTCTGCAAGCCCTGATGAGGAAGGCAGTAGGGTGCCTCCAGCACGGCAGAGCTCCAGCTCTGTTCAGAGGCCGATCTGGCAGAGAACTGAGAACGAGGCGGCTCTGTCCTGGGCGAGCATTGCCCAGTTGCCTAGCTGCTAGACTTACTGACCGGGAAGGAACACACTGTGTGTGACCCAGGTAGAGCAGGGGCACCTTCCTGTCCTCAGTGCCACTATTGCCTTGCCTTCCGACCTATGACCCCAGGCCGCCTTGGGGAAGAGTTAGACCCTGTGGCTCCCAATCTGCCTAGGGATCTACCAGTGAGACCTCTCTCAGAGGGAAGGCAAGAGCAACTGGATGACTTTTCCAGAGATTCCTTGGCCGCACAGACCCAATATCGCATGGAAAGCCCCAGGCTCCGAGGGCCCCTTTGTGGGGTGAAACTGCCACAACGGAGAGGGGGCTTGTGTTCGCCCTCAGCAATGGCCTGACAGACGTGGGTTTTCTAGTACTGTCCTAGCCAGCAGTACAGGTGGTTTGGGCCCACACCTGCATGACTGGTCTCCCCCCCAGAGCCCTAGCTCAGGGTTCCCAGACCCTGAGCCCAGACCTCCAGGAGGCAAGCTGGCGCCCCCGCCTGGAAGATGAGTGCACTCCATGTGGGGAAGCGAGCCTCCTTGAGGGAAGTCTAGGCAGCACAGCTGCATGCATCTGCAAGCCCTGATGGGGAAGCCACTAGTGTGCCTCCGGCACGGCAGAGCTCCAGCTCTGTTCAGAGGCCAATCTGCCAGAGACCCAGCCACGAAGCTTCTCTGCCCAGGGTGAGCCAAGCCCAGACTTGCCTAGCTGCTAGGCTTACTGCCAGGGAAGGAGCATGCTGTGGGTGCCTGGGGTACAGCACAGGCACATTCGTGGCCTCAGCTCTTCCTCTGCCTTTCCTTATGACCTAGGCCAACAGGCCTCCTTGCGGAGGGGATAGGGCCTGTGGCATCCAATATGCCAAAGAATCCAGCAGGGAGAGTTCTGACAGAGGGAAGGCAAGGGCAACTGGATGGCTTCTCCAGGGGTTGCTTGGCCACAAAGACCCAACAGCGCATGGAGAGTACCAGGCTTCCAGTGCCCCGGGCTGGGTGTGTAGCACCACACCCGGAGAGGGGGCCTCCGTTCGACCCTGGCCATGGCCTGACAGACGTGGGCTCCCTAGCACTCTCCTAGCCACCAGAGATGTGTGCATGTGGCTTGGGCCCACCCCTGCGTCTCTGGGCTCCCTCCCACATGCCAGACTTGGGGAACCAGCCAGCGAGCCCAGATCTCAAGAAGGGGCACTAGCTCCCACGACTGGAAGCCGAGTGCACAGCATGCGGGGAAGCGAGCCTCCTCAGTTGAAGTCCAGGAAGCCCAGCTGGGTTTGAATTCAAACCCTGAAGGGGAAGGCCCGAGTGCGCCGCCAGTACGGCAGGGCTACAGGTCTCTCAGAGGCCGGTCTAGAAGAAAGCGATGCAAGGATGCTCTGCCCTGGGGAGCCTTGCCCAGACTTGCCTAGCTGCTAGGCTTACTCCCTGGGAAGGGGCAGGCTTTGTGCGCCCCGGGGACAGCACGGGCACCTTCCTGGACTCTGCACTGTTCTTGCCTTGCCTTGCAACCTAGGCCCCAGGTCTCCTTGAGGAGAGGTTAGGGGACGGTTTTTCCTCACTCCCAAGGCCTGCTAGAGTGAGAGCTGTGACAGAGGGAAAGCAAAGGCAACTTGGATGGCTTATCCAGAGGTTGCTTCACCGCACAGACCCAGCGCCTCCAAAAGAACACCGGGCTCCCAAGGCCCCTGGGTGTGGTGAGCAGCACCACAACTGGAGAGGGGGGCTCCGTTCGCCCCCGGCAAGGGCCTGACATATGTGGGTCCCTATTGCTCTCCTAGCCATCAGAGATGTGTGCAAATGGTTTGGGCCTGTCCCTGGGTGTCTGGGGTTGTGCCCACAGCCCCAGTCAGGGGAACCAGACCTTGAGCCCAGACCTCCAGGAGGCATGCTGATGTCCCCGCCTGGGAAGCAAGCCTCTTTGGGGAGGCTGAGGCAGCCCAGCTGCATGCATCTGCAAGCCCTGATAGGGAAGGCCCGAGTGGACCTCCAGGACAGCAGAGCTGCAGCTCTCCTCAGAGGCCAATCTGGCAGAGCCCCTGGCACCAGGCTGCTCTGCCCTGGGCGAGTCTTGCCCAGACTTGCCTAGCAGCTAGGCTTACTGCCCGGGAAGGAGAAGTCAGTGGACATCTGGCAAATGGCACATGCGCCTTCCTGGACTGAGCTCAGCTCCTGCCTTGCCTTGCAACCTAGGCCCTCAGGCTTCCTTAGGTTTGGCTTAAGGGCTGGTGGCTTCCACACTGCCAAGGGCTACAGGAGTGAGAGCTCTGTCAGAGTGAAGGCAAAGGCAACTGGATGGCTTCCCAGTGGTCACTTGGCCGCACAGACCCAATACCTCATGAAGAGCACCAGGCTTCCGGTGCCCCTGGGTGGGTGTGCAGAGCCACAATGGGGGAGGGGGCGCTCTGTTCGCAACCGGAAAGAGCTTGATAGAAGTGGGTCCCTAGTGCTCTCCCAGCCAGCAGAGACGTTCACAGGTCATTCAGGCCCACCCCTGCGAGTCTGGGCTTCCGCCCAAAGGTCCAGCTCAGGGAACCAGCCCCAGAGCCCACAGCACTAGAAGGGGCGCTGGCGCCCCCGCTTGGAAGCCGAGTGCACAACATGCGAGGAAACTACCCTCCTCTGGGGAAGAAGTGTAAAGCCAGCAGCTTGAGTCTGCAAGCCCTGATGAGGAAGGCAGTAGGGTGCTTCCAGAATGGCAGAGCTCCAGCTCTGTCCATAGGCCGATCTGCCAGAGAACTGAAAACGAGGCAGCTCTGCCCTCGGCGAGCCATGCCCAGTTAGCCTAGCTGCTAGTCTTACTGACCGGGAAGGAGAAGGCTGTGTGCGACCCAGCGTGAGTACTGGGTCCTTCCTGTCCTCAGTGCCACTATTGCCTTGCCTTCCGACCTAGAACCCAAGGCCTCCTTGAGGGGAGGTTAGAGACTGTGGCTTCCAATCTGCCAAAACATCCAGCAGTGAGGGCTCTGTCAGAGAGAAGGCAAGGGCAAATGGATGACTTTTCCAGAGATTGCTTGGCCGCACAGACTTAGTATCGCACTGAGAGCCCCAGGTTCCCAGGGCCTCTGTGTGGGGTGAAAGTGACACAAAGGAGAGGGGCTTGCATTCGCCCTCAGCAATGGCCTGACAGACGTGGGTTTTCTAGAACTTCCCTAGCCAACAGTACTGGTGTTATGGGACCACCCCTGCGTGACTGGTCTCCCGCCCAGAGCCCTAGCTCAGGGTTCCTAGACCCTGAGCCCAGACCTCCAGGAGGCAAGCTGGCGAACCCACCTGGAAGATGAGTGCACTCCATGTGGGGAAGCGAGCCTCCTTGAGGGAAGTCTGCGCAGCACAGCTGCATGCATCTGAAAGCCCTGATGGGGAAGCCACTAGTGTGCCTCCAGCACGGCAGAGCTCCAGCTCTGTTCAGAGGCCCATCTGCCAGAGACCCAGGCACGAAGCTGCTCTGCCCTGGGTGAGCCTTGCCCAGACTTGCCTAGCTGCTAGGCTTACTCCCTGGGAAGGAGCAGGTTGTGTGCACCCCGGGGACAGCACGGGCGCCTTTCTGGACTCTGCACTGCTCTTGCCTTGCCTTGCGACCTAGGCCCCAGGTCTCCTTGAGGAGAAGTTAGGGGTCGGTTTTTTCCTCACTGCCAAGGCCTCCTAGAGTGAGAGCTCTGTCAGAGGGAAAGCAAATGCAACTGGATGGCTTCTCCAGAGGTTGCTTTGCCGCACAGACCCAGCGCCTCCCAAAGAGCACTGGGCTCCCAAGGCCCTTGGTTGGGGTGAGCAGCACCACAACTGGAGAGGGGTCTCTGTTCGCCCCCGGCAAGGGCCTGACATACGTGTGTCCCTAGTGCTCTCCTAGCCATCAGAGATGTGTGCAAATGTTTTGGGCCCACACCTGGGTGTCTGGAGTTGCGCACACAGCCCCAGTCAGGGGAACCAGACGTTGAGCCCAGAACTCCAAGAGGCATGCTGCTGTCCCCGCCTGGAAGACGAGTGCACTACATGCGGGAAGCTAGCCTCTTAGGGGAGGTTGAGGCAGCCCAGCTGCATGCATCTGCCAGCCCTGATAGGGAAGGCCTGAGTGCACCTCCAGCACAGCAGAGCTGCAGCTCTCCTCAGAGGCCAATCTGGCAGAGCCCCTGGCACCAGGCTGCTCTTCCCTGGGCTAGTCTTGCCCAGACTTGCCTAGCAGCTAGGCTTACTGCCGGGGAAGGAGCAGTCAGTGGGCATCTGGCAGATGGCATATGCGCCTTCCTGGCCAGAGCTCTGCTCCTGCCTTGCTTTGCAACCTAGGCCCGTAGGCTTCCTTAGGTTTGGCTTAGGGGCTGGTGGCTTCCACACTGTCAAGGGCTCCAGGAGTGAGAGCTCTGTCAGAGGGAAGGCAAGGGCACCTGGATGGATTCCCAGCGGTCATTGGGCGCACAGACACAATACCGCATGAAGAGCACCAGGCTTCCGGGGCCCCTGGGTGGGTGTGCAGAGCCACAATGGGGGAGGGGGAGCTCTGTTCACAACTGGAAAGAGCCTGAGAAAAGTGGGTCCCTAGTGCTCTCCCAGCCAGCAGAGACGTGTACAGGTGTTTAGGCCCACCCCTGCGTGTCTGGGCTCCCGCCCAAAGGCCCAGCTCAGGGAACCAGCCCCTGAGCCCAGAGCACTAGAAGGCGCGCTGGCGCCCCCGCTTGGAAGCCGATTGCACAGCATGAGAGAAATCTACCCTCATCTGAGGAAGAAGAGTAAGCCCAGTGGCATGCGTCTGCAAGTCCTGATGGGGAAGGCAGTAGGGTGCCTCCAGCACGGCTGAGCTCCAGCTCTGTCCAGTGCCGATCTGGCAGAGAACTGAGAACGAGTTGGCTCTGCCGTGAACGAGCCTTGCCCAGTTTGCCTAGCTGGTAGACTTACTGACCAGGAAGGAGCAGGCTCTGTGCGACCCAGGTAGAGCACCCGCATCTTCCTCTTCTCAGTGCCACTATCGCCTTGCCTTGCGACCTAGGACCCCAGGCCACCTTGGGTAGGGGTTAGAGCCTGTGATTTCCAATCTGACAAGGAATCTAGCAGTGAAAGCTCTCTCAGAGGGAAAGCAAGAGCAACTGGATGACTTTTCCAGAGATCGCTAGGCCGCACAGACCCAGTATCGCACGGAGAGCCCAAGGCTCCCAGGGCCCCTGTGTGGGTGAAAGTGCCACAACCAAGAGGGGGCTTGCGTTCGCCCTCAGCAATGGCCTGACAGACGTGGGTTTTCTAGTACTGCTCTAGCCAGCAGTACAGGTGGTTTGGGCCCACCCCTGCATGACTGGTCTCCCTCCCAGAGCCCTAGCTCAGGGTTCCCAAACCCTGAGCCCTGACGTCCAGGAGGCAAGCTGGCGCCCCCGCCTGGAAGATGAGTGCACTCCATGTGGGGAAGCAAGCCTCCTTGAGGGAAGTCTAGGCAGCACAGCTGCATGCATCTGAAAGCCCTGATGGGGAAGCCACTAGTGTGCCTCCAGCATGGCAGAGCTCCAGCTCTGTTCAGAGGCCGATCTGCCAGAGACTCAGGCACGAAGCTGCTCTGCCCTGGGCTAGCCATGCCCAGACTTCCCTAGCCGCTAGGCTTACTGCCAAGGAAGGAGCAGGCTGTGGGTGCCTGGGGTACAGCACAGCCACCTTCGTGGCCTCCGCTCCTCCCCTGCCTTTCCTTAAGACCTAGGCCAACATGCCTCCTTCAGGAGGGGTTAGAGCCTGTGGTTTCCAATCTGCCAAGGGATCTAGCAGTGAGAGCTCTCTCAGAGGGAAGGCAAGGGCAACTGGATGACTTTTCCAGAGATTGCTTGGCCGCACAGACCAAGTGCCTCACAAAGAACACCGGGCTCCCAAGGCCCGTGGGTGGGGTGAGCAGCACCACAACTGGAGAGGGGTCTCCATTCGCCCCCGGCAAGGGCCTGACATATGTGGGTCCCTAGTTCTCTCCTAGCCATCAGAGACGTGTGCAAATGGTTGGGCCTGACCCTGCGTGTCTGGGGATGCTCCCACACAACCAGTCAGGGGAAACAGACCTTGAGCCCAGACCTCCAGGCATGCTGCCGTCCCCGCCTGGAAGACGAGTGCACTACATGTGGGTAACAAGCCTCTTCGGGTAGGTTGAGGCAGCCCAGCTGCATGCATCTGCAAGCCGTGATAGGGAAGGCCCGAGTGCACCTCCAGCACAGCAGAGCTGCAGCTCTCCTCAGAGGCCAATCTGGCAGAGCCCCATGCACCAGGCTGCTCTTCCCTGGGCTAGTCTTGCCCAGACTTGCCTAGCAGCTAGGCTTACTTCCTGGGAAGAAGCAGTCATCGTGCATCTGGCAGATGGCACATGCGCCTTCCTGGCCTGAGCTCTGCTCCTGCCTTGCCTTGCAACCTAGGCCCTCAGGCTTCCTTAGGTTTGGCTTAGGGGCTGGTGGCTTCCACACTGTCAAGGGCTCCAGAAGTGAGAGCTCTGTCAGAGGGAAGGCAAGAGCAACTGGATGGCTTCCCAGCAGTCACTTGGCCGCACATACCCAACACCTCATGAAGAGCACCAGGCTTCCGGGGCCCCTGGGCGGGTGTGCAGAGCCACAATGGGGGAGGGGGCGCTCTGGTCACAACCAGAAAGAGCTTGTCAGATGTGGGTCCCTAGTGCTGTACCAGCCAGCAGAGACCTGTACAGATCGTTTAGGCCCACCCCTTCGAGTCTGGGCTCTGGCCCAAAGGTCCAGCTCAGGGAACCAGCCCCTGAGCCCAGAGCACTAGAAGGCGCGCTGGCGCCCCCGCTTGGAAGCTGAGTGCACAGCATGCGAAGAAACTACCCTCCTCTGGGGAAGAAGAGTAAGCCCAGTGGCGTCTGTCTGAAAGCCATGATGCGGAAGGCAGTAGGGTGCCTCCAGCACAGCAGAGCTCCAGCTCTGTCCAGAGGCTAATCTCCCAGAGAACTGAGAACGAGGCGGCTCTGCCCTGGGCGAACCTTGTCCAGTTTGCCTAGTTGCTAGACTTACTGACGGGGAAGGAGCACGCTGTGTGTGACCCGGAGAGAGTACCGGCGCCTTCCTGTCCTCAGTGCCACTATTGCCTTGCCTTGCGACCTAGGACCCCAGTCCACCTTGAGGGGCGCTTAGAGCCTGTGACTTCCAATCTGCCAAAAGATCCAGCAGTGAGAGTCTCTCAAAGAAAAGGTAAGGGCAACTGAATGACTTTTCCAGAGATTGCTTGGCCGCACAGACCCAGCATTTAACGGAGGGCCCCAGGTTCCCAGGACCCCTGTGTGGGGTGAAAGTGCCACAACGGAGAGGGGGCTTGCGTTCGCCCTCAGCAATGGCCTGACAGACGTGGGTTTTCTAGTACTGCCCTAGCCAGCTGTACAGGTGGTTTGGGCCTGTCCCTTCGTGACTGGTCTCCCCCCGAGAGCCCTAGCTCAGGGTTCCCTGACCCTGAGCCCAGACCTCCAGGAGGCAAGCTGGTGCACCTGTCTGGAAGATGAGTGCATTCCATGTGGGGAAGTGAGTCTCCATGTGGGAAGTCTAGGCAGCACACCTGCATGCAACTGCAAACCCTGATGGAAAAGCCACTACTTTGCTTCTAGCACGGCAGAGCTCCAGCTCTGTTCAGAGGCCGATCTGCCAGAGACCAAGGAACGAGTCTGCTCTGCCTTGGGCGAGGGATGCCCAGACTTGCCTAGCTGCTAGGCTTCCTGCCAGGGAAGGAGCAGGCTGTGCGTGGCTAGGGTAAAGCACAGGCACCTTCGTGGCCTCAGCTCCTCTCCTGCATTTCCTTACGAACTAAGCCAACAGTCCTCCTTGGGGAGAGGATAGGGCCTGTGGCATCCAATCTGCCAAGAAATCCAGCAGGGAGAGTTCTGAGAGAGGGAAGTCAAGGGCAACTGGATGGCTTCTCCAGGGGTTGCTTGGCCACACAGACCCAACAGTGCATGGAGAGTACCAGTCTTCCAAGGCCCCTGGCTGTGTGTGCAGCACCACACCCGGAGAGGGCGCCTCTGTTCACCCCTGGCCATGGCCTGACATACGTGGGCTCCCTAGCACTCTCCTAGCCACCAGAGATGTGTGCATGTGGTTTGGGCCCACCCCTGCGTCTCTGGGCTCCCTCCCGCACTCCAGCATAGGGGAACAAGCCACTGAGCCAAGATCTCAAGAACACATACTAGCGCCACACCTGGAAGCTGAGTGCTCAGCATGCAGGGAATCGAGCCTCCTCAGTTGAAGTCCACGAAGCCCAGCTGGGTTCGAATTCAAACCCTGAAGGGGAAGGCCCGAGTGCACCTCCAGCACGGCAGGGCTACAGGTCTCTCAGAGGCCGATCTAGAAGAAAGCGGTGCAAGGATGCTCTGCCCTGGGCGAGCCTTGCCCAGACTTGCCTAGCTGCTAGGCTTACTCCCTGAGAAGGAGCAGGCTGTGTGTGCCCCGGGGACTGCATGGACGCCTTCCTGGAGTCTGCAGACCTCTTGCCTTGCCTTGCGACCTAAGCCCCAGGTCTCCTTGAGGAGAGGTCATGGGCCGGTTTATTCCTCACTGCCAAGGCCTCCTAGAGTGAGGGCTCTGTCAGAGGGAAGGCAAAGGCAACTGGATGGCTTCTCCAGAGGTTGCTTCGCCACACAGACCCAATGCCTCCCAAAGAACACCGGGCTCCCAAGACCCCTGGGTGTGTTGAGCAGCACCACAACTGGAGAGGGGGGCTCCATTCTCCCCTGGCAAGGGCCTGACATATGTGGGTCCCTAGTGCTCTCCTAGCCATCATAAGGAAAGCAAAGGCAACTGGATGGCTTCTCCAATGGTTGCTTAGCCACAAATACCCTGCGCTGCATGAACATCACCAGGCTCTCAGGGCCCCTGGGTCGGGTGTGCAGCACCATACCCCGAATGGGGGGCTCTATATGCCCCCAGCATGGGCCTGACAGAAGTGGGTTCCTTGCTCTCCCTTAGCCAGCAGAGATATGTGCAGTTGCTTTGGCTCGTACCTGAGTTTCTGGGCTTCCGCCCACAGTCCCAATTTTGGGAAACCAGCACCTGAGCCCAGACCTCCAGCAGACGTCCTGGCACTTCTGACTGGAAGTCAAGTACACATCACACTAGGAAGCGAGCCTCCTCCAAGGAAGGGAAGGAAGTCCAGTTGCATGCATCAGCAAGCCCTGATAGGGAAGGCTTGACTGTGCCTCCTGGGCTCAGGGGCAGGTTCCTCCGAGATGGGACTGTGGCGAGATTCCAGATATGCATGTGTGGGCCAAAATCACCTGCCAACATCTCTGCACGTTAGGAGAGCGCTAGGGAAACTACATCTGTCAGGCCCATGCCAGGAGCAAACGGAGTCCCCTCTCCAGGTGTGGCACTGCACCCCCCATCCAGGGGCCCTGGAGCCTGGCGATCCTCATGCAGCGCTGGGTCTGTGTGGCCAAGCAACTGCTGGAGAAGCCATCCAGTTGCCATTGCCTTTTGTCTGACAGAGCTCTCACTGCTGGAGCCCTTTGTAGAGTGGAAGCCACCGGCCCCTAACCCTTCCAAGAGGAGGACTGGGGGCCTAGGTGGGAAGGCAAAGCAGCAGTAGAGCCCATGACATACTTTGGCCACCCACAGCCTGCTCCTTCCTTGGTATTAAGCCTAAAAGCTAAGCATGTGTGGACAAGCCTTGCCCAGGGCAGAGCAGCCTCGTGCCCGGGGCTCTGCCAGATCAGACCTCTGAACAGAGCTGGAGCTCTGCCTTGCTGGAGGCACACTCGGGCCTTCCACATCAGTGCTTTCAGATGCACACATGGGGCTGCTGCGTTTTCCCCCAGGGAGGCTTGCTTCTCCGCACGCTATGCACTTGGTTTCCAGGCACGGGTGTCAGCCTGCCTCCTGGATGTCTGGGCTCACAGGCTGGTTCCCCTGGCTGGGGTTGTGGGCAGAGCCCAGGCATGCCAGGGCGGGCCAAAACCACTTGCAAACTTCTCTTCAGGCTAGGAGAGAACTAGGAAGCAACATCTGTCATGTCATTGCCTTTGGCGAATGGAGCCCACCTCATGGGGTGGGGCGCACGACACTGCACTAGGGGCCCTGGGAGCCTACTACTCTCCATGCGGCACGTCTTCTCCCGAGGAAGCACCAATCCCCGCATGTTGTGCCCTCGGATTCCAGGCGGGGCACCAGTGCGCCTCCTGGAGGTATGTGTTCAGGTGCTGTTTCCCCTGAGCTGGGGCTGTGGGTGGAACCCCAGACACACAAGGTCGGGCACAAACCACCAGCACTAGTCTCTGCTTTCTAGGAGAGCTCTAGGGACCCACGTCTGCTAGGCCCTTGCTGGGGGAGAATGAAGCCCCGCTCTCCAGGTCTGGTGCTGTACACCACACACTTGGGTCCCTGAGAGCCTGGTGACCTTTGAGGGGTGCTGGGTCTGTCCGGCCAATCAACTGCTGGACAAGCCATCCAGTTGCCCATGTCTTCCCTCTGATAGACGTCTCGCTGCTGGAGCCCTTGGCAGTGTGGAAGCCACCGGCCCCTAAGCCCTCCTCAAGGAAGCCTGGGGGCCTAGGTGGCAAGGCAAGGCAGGAGCGGAGCTGAGGCCAGGAAGGCGTGCATGCCATCCCCAGGCCGTCCACAGCCTGTTCCTTCCCAGGCAGTAAGACTAGCAGCTAAGGAAAACTGTGCCAGGCACGACCAGGGCTGAGCAGTCTTGTGCCTCGGGCTCTGTGAAATAAGGCCTGTGAGCAGAGCTGGAGCTCTGCCGAGCTGGAGGCATGCTGGGCCTTCCCTTTTAGGACTTACAGATGCATACAACTGTGCTGCCACATCTTTTCCCGAGGAGGCTCGCTTCCTCACATGCTGTGCACTCGGCTTCAAGGCGGGAGCATCAGCGCGCCTCTTGGATGTCTGGATTCAGGGGCTGGTTCCCCTGACCTGGGTTGCGGGCGGGAGTTCAGACACGGAGGGGTGGGCCAAAACCACCTGCACACGTCTTTCCTTCCCAGGAAAGCTCTAGGGAACCCACTTCTGTCAGGCCATTGCCCGGCGAGAACGGAGCCCCTCTCTCCGGGTGTGTCGATGCACACCACCCCCAGGGGTCCTGGAGGCCTGGTGCTCTCCATGCGGTGCTCGGTCTCTGTGGCGAAGCAACCGCTGCAGAAGCCATCCAGTTGCCCTTGCCTTCCCTCTGACTGAGCTCTCACTGCTGGAGCCCTTGGCTGTGTAGAAACCACTGGCCCCTAACTCCTCTCCAAGGAAGATGTGGAGTCTAGGTCGCAAGGCAAGGCAGGGGCGGAGTTGAGATCAGGAAGACGCCCGTGCTGTGCCCCGGGCGTCCACAGACTGCTCCTTCCGGGGCTGCAAGCCTAGCCGCTAGGCAAGTCTGTGCAAGGTTCACCCAGGGCAGAGCAGCCTCACGCACAGGGCTCTCCCAGATTGGGCCTCTGAGCAGATTGGAGCTCTGCCGTGCTGGAGACACACTGGGCCTCCCTATCAGACCTTGCAGACGCATATTGCTTGGATCCCACATCTTTCCCCAAGGGGGCTTGCTTCCCCACGTGCAGTGCACTCGGATTCCAGAGAGGGGCGCCAGCATGCCTCCTGGATGTCTGGGCTCCGGTGCTGGTTCCCTTGAGCTGAGGTTGCGGGCAGGTGCCCAGACACGCAGGGGTGGGTCCAAACCACCTGCACACGTCTCTGCTGGCTAGGAGAGCACTAGGGCACCACGTCTGTCAGACCACTGCTGGGGTCGAATGGAGGCCCCACCCAAGGGCCCCGGGATTCTCGTGCTCTCCGTGTGGCATTGGGTCAGTAAGGCCAAGCAAATGCTAGAGAAGCCATCCATTTGCCCTTGCCTTCCCTCTGACAGAGCTCTCACTGCTGGAGGCCTTCGCAGTCTGAAAGCCACTGGCTGCTAACCCCTTCCCAAGGAGGCCTGGGGGCCAAGGTCGCAAGGCAAAGCTGAACTGGAGCTGAGGCCAGGAAGGCTCCTGTTTCGTCTCCCAGCCTCCTGCAGCCTACTCCTTCCCGGGCAGTTAAGCCTAGCAGCTAGGCAAGTCTGGGCAAATTTTGCCCAGGGTAGTGGAGCCTCACGCCTGGGGCTCTGTGAGAATGGGCCTCTGAGCAGAGCTGGAGCTCTGTGGTGCAGGAGGTGCACTCGGGTCTTCCCCAGCAGGGCTTGCAGATGCACGCATCTGGGCTGTCTGGTCTTCCCCCAAGGAGGATCACTTCCCTGCATGCTGTGCACTCGGCTTCCAAGAGGGGGCGCCAGTGCGCCTCCTGGATATCTGGGCTCAGGGGCTTGTTTTCCTGAGTTGGGGCTGTGCACGGGAGACCAGACAAGCAGGGGCGGGCCCAAATCACCTGCACACATCTCTGTTGGCTAGGAGAGCACTAGGGAACCCACGTTTGTCAGGCCCTTGCTGGGGGCAAACGGAGCTTCCCTCTCCGAGTGTGGCACTGCACACCTCACTGAGCAGCCCTGGGAACCTGGTGCTTTACTTGCGGCGCTGGGTCTGTGCGGCCAAGAAACTGCTGGAGAAGCCATCCACTTGCCATTCCTTCCCTCTGACAGAACTCTCACTGCTGAAGCCCTTGGCAGTGTGGAAATCACCTTCCCCAAATCCCTCTCCAAGGAGACCTGGGGACCTAGGTCTCTAGGCAAAGCAGGAGCAGAGCTGAGGCCAGGGAGGTGCCCGTGCCCTCACCCAGCCCAGCGCAGCCTACTCCTTCCTGGGCAGTAAGCCCAGCAGCTAGGCAAGTCTGGGCAAGGCTCGCCCAGGGCAGAGCAGCCTCGCACCCGGGGCTCTGCCAGATCGGGCCTCTGAGCAGAGCTGGAGCTCTGCCGTGCTGGAGGCACACTCAGGAATTCCACATTAGTGCCTGCAGATGCACACATGGGGCTGCCTCGGCTTGCACCAGGGAGGCTTGCTTCCCCTCATGCTGTGCACTTGGCTTCCAGACAGGGGCGCCAGCACGCGTCCTGGATGTCTGGGCTCAGGTGCTGGCTCCCCTGAGCTAGGGCTGTGGGCAGGAGCCCAGACGCGCAACAGTGGGCCAAAACCACTTCCACAATTCTCTTCTGGTTAGGAGAGAGCTAGGTTATGTCAGGTCAATAGTGGTGGCGAATGGAGCTCTCCTCTCTAGTTGTGGTGCTGCACACACAACCCAGGTTGCCTGGGAGCCTAGTGCTCTCCGTACAGCGATGTGTCTGCATTGCCAAGCAACTGTTGGAGAAGCCATCTAGTTGCCCTTGCCTTCCATCTGACAGAGCTCTCACTGCAGGAGCACTTGGCACTGTGGAAACCACCGACCCTAGCCCCTCCCCAAGGAGGTCTGGCGGCCGAGGTCACAAGGCAAGGCAGGAGTGGAGCTAAGGCCAGGAAGGCGCCTGAGCTCTCTCCCGGTCGCCCAGTGTCTGCACTTTCCCATGCAGTAAGCCTAGCAGCTAGACAAGTCTGTGCAAGGCTCGTCGAGGGCAGAGCAGCCTCGTGCCCGGGCCTCTGCCAGATCGGGCCTCTGAGCAGAGTTGGAGCTCTGTCGTGCTAGAGGCGCTCTTGGGTCTTCCCAGCAGGGCTTGCAGAGGCACGCTTCGGGCTGACTGGTCTTTCCCCCAGGAGGTTCGCTTCCACGCACGCTGTGCACTCGGCTTCCAGGCGGGGGCGCCAGCGTGCCTCCTGGAGGTCTGGGCTCAGGGGCTGGTTCCCCTGAGCTGGGGCTGTGGGCGGGAACCCATACATGCAGTGTCGGGCCCAAACCACATGCACACGTCCCTTCTGGGTAGGAGAGCACTACAGAACCACGTCTGTCAGGCCGTTGATGGGGTCGAACAGAGCCCCCTTTCCAGCTGTGGCACTGCACACCCCACCAAAGGGCCCTGAGAGCCTGGTGCTCTCTGTGCGTTTCTGGGTCTGCTTGGCCAAGCAACCGCTGGAGAAGAAAGCTGGTAATCCTTGCATTCACCTTCACCGATCTCAAACTGCTGGAGCCCTTGGCACTGTGTAAGCCACTGGCCCCTAATCCCTCCCCAAGGAAGCTTGGAGGCCTAGGCCGCAAGGCAAGGCAGGAGCGGAGCTGAAGTCAGGAAGGCACCCGTGCTGTTCTCGGGCCACCCGTAGCTTGTTATTTCTGGGGCATTCAGCCTAGCAGCTACACATGTCTGGGCAAGCTCACCCAGGGAAGAGTAGCCTCGCCCCTGGGCTCCACCAGATCGGGCCTCTGAGCAGAGCTAGAGCTCTGCTGTGCTGGAAGCACACTCGGCCCTTCCACATCAAGGCTTGCAGATGCATGCAGTGGGACTGCCTCGTTTTCCTGGAGGAGGTTAACTTACATGCCTGTGGGGCACTCGGTTTCCAGGCAGGGTGCCAACGTGCTTACTGAAGGTATGGGCTCAGGTGGTGGTTCCCCTGAACTGGGCTGAGGGCTGGGCCCAGAGTCTCTGGGGTGGGCAGGAACCACATGCACACATCTCTACTGGCTAGGAGACACTATGGAACAAACGTCTGTCAGGCCATTGCCAGGGGTGATGGGAGGCCGCCCTCTCTGCTGTGACACTGGACACCTCTGCCAGGAGCCCAGGGAGCCTGGTGCTCTCTGGGCGGTGCTGGGTCGGGTGGCCAAGCAACCAATGGAGAAGCAAGCCAGCAGCCCTTGCATTCCCCTTCACCGAGCTCAAACTGCTGGAGCCCTTGGCACTGTGTAAGCCACTGGCCCCTAACCCCTCCCAAAGGAACCTTGAGGCCCTAGGTCGCAAGGCAAGGCAGGAGCAGAGATGAGGCCAGGAAGGTGCCCGTGTGGTCCCCGGGCTCCCACAGCCTGCACCTTCCAGGGCAGTAAGCCTAGCAGCTAGGCACATATGGTCAAGGTCGCCCAGGGCAGAGCAGCCTCGCTAATGGGTTCTTCTCGATTGGCATCTCAGAAGAACAAAAGCTCTCCGTGCTGGAGGCACGCTAGGGCCTTCATCATCAGGATTTGCATAAGCACACAGCTGGGTAGCCTCCTCTACCCCAAGGGGGCTCGCTTCCAACCATGCTGTGCACTCGGCTTCCAGGCGGGATTTCCAGCACGCCTCCTGGATGTCTGGGGCCAGGGGTTGGTACCTCTGAGTTGGGGCTGTGTGCAGGAGACCAGACACTCAGAGCAGACCCAAATCACCAGCACAAGTCTCTGCTGGCTAGGAGAGTGCTAGGGAATCCACGTCTGTCAGGTCCTTGCCTGGGGTGAATGAAGCCCACCTCACCGGTGTGGCACTGCACACCCCACCTAGGGGCCCTGGGAGCCTGGTGCTCTCCGTGCGGCACTGGGTCTGTGCATCCAAGCAACCACAGGAGAAGCCATCCAAGTACACTTGCCTTCTGTCTGACAAATCTCTCACTCCTGGAGCCCTTGGCAGTGTGAAAGCCAGCAGCCTCTAACCCCTTCCCATGGAGGTCTGGGGCCTAGGTCTCAAAGGAAGGCAAGAGCGGAGCTGAGGCCAGGAAGGCGCCCGTTCTGTACCCCACCCGCCCGCAGCCTACTCTTTCCTTGGCTGTCAGCCTAGCTGCTAGGCAGGTCTGGGCAATGCTCGGCCAGGCAGAGCAACCTCGCATCCAGGGCTCTGCCAGATCGGGCCTCTGAGCAGAGCAGTAGCTGTGCCATGCTGGAGGCCCACTAGGGTCTTCCCCAGCAAGGCTTGCAGACTCACGCATATGGCCTGCCTGGTCTTCCCCTGAGGAGGCTCACCTTCCTGCATGCTGTGCACTCGGCTTCCAGACAGGGTCGTCAGGGCTCCTCCTGAAGGTCTAGATTCAGTGGCTGGTTCCCCTGAGGTTGGGCTGTGGGCAGGAACCCAGACACGCAGGGGCAGGCCCAAACCACCTGCATACGTCTCTGCTGGCTTGGAGAGTGCTAGGGCACCACGTCTGTCAGACCATTGCTGAGGGTAAATGGAGGCCTCCTCTTCAGGTGTGGTGATGCATGCCACACCCAAGGGCCCTGAGAGCCTGGTGCTTCCTGGGTGGTGCTGGGTCTGGGTGTCCAAGCAACCACTGGAGAAGCAAGCCAGCAGCCCTTGCATTCCCATTCACTGAGCTCAAAATTCTGGAGACTTTTGCACTCTTTAAGCCACTGGCTCCTAACCCCTCGCAAAGGAAGCTTGTGGGCCTAGGTCGCAAGGCAAGGCAGGAGCAGAGTTGAGGCCAGGAAGGCGCCTGTCCTGTCCCCCGGGCTCCCACAGCCTGCACTTTCCCGGGAAGTAAGCCTAGCAGCTAAGCACAACTGAGCAATGTCGCACAGGGCAGAGCAGCCTCGCTCCTGGGTTCTGCTTGATCGGCCTCCTAGAAGAGCTGAAGCTCTTCCGTGCTGGAGGCACGCTTGGGCCTTCCCCATCAGGGTTTGCATAAGCAGCACAGCTGGGCTGCCTCCTCTACCTAAAGGAGGCTCGCTTCCACCCATGCTGTGCACTCGGTTTCCAGGCAGGGTCACCAGCACACCTCTGGGATGTGTGGGACCAATGGCTGGTACCTCTGAGCTGGGGCTGTGGGTGACAGACCAGACACTCAGAGGCAGACCAAAATCACCTGCACAAGTCTCTGTTGGCTAGGAGAGCGCTAGGGAACCCACACCTGTCAGGCCCTTTCCGGGGGTGAACGGAGCCCCCCTCACCGGTGTGGCACTGCACACCCCTCTAGGGGCCCAGGGATCCAGGTGCTCTCCGTGCGGCACTGGGTTTGTGCAGCCAATCGACCGCTGGAAACCATCCAGTTGCCCTTGCCTTCCTTCTGACAGAGCTCTCACTCCTGAAGCCCTTTGCAGTGTGGATGCCACCTGCCACTAACCCGTTCCCAAGGAGTTGTGGTGGCCTAGGTCGCAACGCAATTCAGGAGTGGGGCTGGGGCCACGAATGTGATCGTGCCTTCTCCCCGGCTTCCCACATCTGTTCCTTCCCAGGCAGGATGCCTAGCAACTAGGCAAATCTGGGCAAGTCCATCCCAGTGCAGAGCAGCCCTGCATCAGAGACTCTGCCATGTCGGGCCTTTGAGCTGAGCTGGAGCACTGCCATGCTGGAGGCGCTCTCAGGCCTTCTCCATCAAGGCTTGCAGATGCATGCACCTGGGCTGCTTGGTCTTCCCCTGAGGAGGTTCCCTTTTCCACATGCAGTGCACTCGTCTTCCAGTCGGGGCACCAGCATGCCTCCTGGGTGTCTGGGCACAGGGGCTGGTACCCCTGTACTGGGGCTTGAGTGGGAGCACACACATGCAGGGGCGGTCCCAAAACAACTGCACACCTCTCTGCTGGCTAAGAGACTGCTAGGGAACCCACGTCTGTCAGGCACTTGCCGGGGGAAAACAGAGCACCCTTCTCCAGGGGTGGCGCTACACGCCCCACCCAAGGGCCCTGGAGCCTGTTGCTCTTCGTGTGGTTATGGGTCTGTGTGGCCATGTAATTGAGGGCGAAGCCATCCAGTTGCCCTTGCTTCCCTCTGACAGAGCTCTCACTCCTGAAGCCCTTGGCAGTGGGGAAGCCACAGGCTCCTAACCTCTCCCAAAGAGTCCTGGAGGCTTAGGTTGTAAAGTAAATCAGGAGCGGAGCTGAGGCCAGGATGGTGCAAGTGTTGTTCGCTCGGTGCTCACAGCCTATTATCTCCTGGGCAGGTAGTCTAGCAGCCAGGCAATTCTAGGAACGTCGCTCAGGGCAGAGCAGCATCGCCCTGGGGCTCTACCAGATTGGGCCTCTTAGTAGAGCTGGAGCTCTGCTGTGCTGGAAGCACACTCAGACCTTCACCTTCAGGGCTTACAGAGGTATGCAGTGGGACTGCCTCGTTTCCCCGGAGGAGGCTACCTTTCCTGCATGCGGTGCACTGATTTTCCAGGTGGGGACGCCAGCGTGCCTACTAAAGGTCTGGGCTTAAGGGCTGCTTCTCCTGAGCTGGGCTGAGAGAGGGCGCCCAGAGATTCAGGGGTGGGCCGGAACCATATGCACACGTGTCAGCTGGCTAGGAGACAGGTAAGGAAACCACGTCTGTCAGGCCATTGCTAGGGGCGATCAGAGGACCCCTCTCTGAGTGTGGCTCTGTATATCCCTGCCATGGGCCCTGGGAGCCTGGTGCTCTCTGTGTGGTGCTGGGTCTTGGGGCCAAGCAACTGCTGGAGAAGCCATCCAGTAGGCTTTGCCTTCCTCTGATACAGCTCTCAGTGCTAGAACCCTTGGCAGTGTGCCACCAGCTACTAACACCTCCAATAGGAGGCCTGGGGGCCTAGGTCACAAAGCAAGGCAGGAGCAGAGTTGAGGCCAGGAAGGCACCTGTGCTGTCCCCCAGGCTCACACAGCCTTCACCTTCCCGGACAGTAAGCCTAGCAGCTAGGAACATCTGGGCAAGGTCACCGAGGGCAAAGCAGCCTCGCTCAAGGGTGCTGCTTGATAGGCCTCTGAGAAGAGCTGAAGCTCTTCCATGCTGGAGGCACACTCGGGCCTTCCGCATCAGGATTTGCATAAGCAGACATTTGGGCACCCTGCTCTACCTCAAAGAGGCTTGCTTCCAACCATGCTGTGCACTCAGCTTCCAGGCAGGGTCACCTGCGTGCCTTCTGGGTGAGTGGGACCAGGGGCTGGTACCTCTGCGCTGGGGCTGTGGGTGGGAGACCAGACACTCAGAGGGAGACCCAAATCACCTGCACAAGACTCTGCTGGCTCGGAGAACACTAGAGAACCCACGTCTGTCAAGCTCTTGCCGGGGGTGAACGGAGCCCCCCTCACCGGTGTGGCACTGCACACCCCACCCAGGGGCCCTGGAAGCCTGGTTCTCTCCGTGCAGCGCTGGGTCAGTGCAGCCAAGCAACCACTGTAGAAACCATCCAGTTACCCTAGCCTTCCCTCTGACAGAGTTCTCACTTTTGGAGCCCTTGGCAGTATGGTAGCCACCGGCCCCTAACCCCTTCACAAAGACGTTTGGTGGCCTAGGTCGCAATGCAAGGCAGGAGCGGTGCTGAGGCCAAGAATGAGCCAGTGCTGTTCCCAGGGCTCCCGGAGCCTGCACCTTCCCGGGTTGGAAGCCTAGCAGCTAGCCTAGTCTGGGCAAGGCTCACCCAGGGCAGAGCAGCCTCGTCCTGGGGCTCTACCTGATCGGGCCTCTGAGCAGAGCTGGAGCTCTGCTGTGCTGGAAGCACACATGGCCCTTCACATTCAGGGCTTTCAAATGCATTCACTGGGACTGCCTCGTTTCCCCAAGGAAGATAACTTTCCTGCATGCGGTACACTCAGGTTCCAGGCATGTGCTGCAGAATGCTACTGGAGGTCCGGCTCAGGGGCTGGTTCCCCGGACCTGGGCTGAGGGAGGGAGCCCAGAGACTCAGTGGTGGGCTGGAACCACATGCACACGCCTCTGCTGGTTAGCAGACATGTAAGGAACCCACGACTGTCAGGCCATTGCAGGGGGTGATCAGAGCACCCCTCTGTGTGTGTGGCTCTGCACAGCCCTGCCTGGGGCCCTGAGAGCTGGCACTCTCTGTGGGGTGCTGTGTCTGTGCGGCAAAGGAACTGTGGGAGATGCCATCCAGAAGGCTTTGCCTTCCCTCTGACACAGCTCCCAGTGCTAGAGCCCTTGGCAGTGTGGAATCCACCAGCCACTAACCCCTACAATAGGAGGCCTGGGAGCCTTGGTCACAAAGCAAGGCAGGAGCAGAGTTGAGGCCAGGAAGGCACCTGTGTTGTCCACCGGGTTCCCACAGGCTGCACCTTCCCGGGCAGTAAGCCTAACAGCTAGGCACATCTGGGCAAGGTTGCCCAGGGCAGAGCAGCCTCGCTCTTGGTTTCTGCTTGATTGGCTTCTGAGAAGAGCTGAAGCTCTGCCATACTGGTGGCACGCTCAGGCCTTCTCTATCAGGGTTTGCATAAGCACACACTTGGGCACCCTCCTCTAACCCAAAGAGGCTCACTTCCACCCATTCTGTGCACTTGGCTTCCAGGCAGGGTCGCCAGCGCGCCTTCTGGATGTGTAGAACCAGGGGCTTGTATCTCTGAGCTGGGGCTGTGGGTGGGAGACCAGATAATCAGAGGGAGACCCAAATCACCTGCTCAAGACTCTGCTAGCTAGGAGAGCACGAGGGACACACGACACTCAAGCACTTGCCAGGGATGAACGGAGCCCCACTCACCGGTGTGGCACTTCACACCCCACCGAGGGGCCCTGGAAGCCTGGTGCTATCCGTGCGGCTCTGGGTCAGTGCAGCCAAGCAACCACTGGTGAAACCATCCAGTTGCCCTAGCCTTCCCTCTGACAGACCTCTCACTCCTGGAGCCCTTGGCAGTGTGGAAGCCACCGGCCCCTAACCCCTTCACAAGGAGGTCTGGTGACCTAGGTCGCAACGCAAGGAAGGAGCGGTGCTGAGTCCAAGAAGGAGCCAGTGCTGTTCCCATGGCGCCCGCAGCCTGTACCTTCCCGGGCTGGAAGCCTAGCAGCTAGGCTAGTCTGGGCAAGTCTCGCCCAGGGAAGAGCAGCCTCATGCCGAGGGCTCAGCCAGATCGGGCCTCTGAGCAGAACAGGAGCTCTGCCATGCTGGAGGCACACTCAGGCTTCCCCAGCAGGCCTTGCTGATGAATGCAGTTGGGCTGCCTTGTCTTCCCCTGAGGAGGCCTGCTTCCCCGAACGCTGTGCACTTGGCTGCCAGGCGGAGGCGCCACTGCCCCTCCTGGGGGTCTGGCCACAGGAGCTGGGCCCCCTGTGCTGGGGCTTGGGCGGGAGTCCATACATGCAGGGCCGGTCCCAAAATACCGGCATACGTCTCTGCTGGCTAAGATACTGCTAGGAAACACACGTCTGTCAGGCACTTGCCAAGGGAAAACAGAGCACCCTCCCCAGGGGTGGCGCTACTCGTCCCACCCAGGGGCCCTGGAGCCTGTCGCTCTCTGTGTGACGATGGGTCTGTGTGGCCAAGTAATTGAAGGATAAGCCATACAGTTGCCCTTGCTTCCTTCTGACAGAATTCTCACTCCTGAAGCCCATGGCAGTGCAGAAGCCACCGGCTCCTAACAGCTCCCCAAAGAGGCCTGGAGACCTAGTTCATAACGTAAGTCAGGAGCGGAGCTGAGGCCAGGATCGTGCCAGTGTTTTCCCCCGGGTGCCCACAGCCTGATCCATTTGGGCCGGAAGCCTAGCAGCCAGGCAAGTCTGGGCAAGCTTGCCCTGGGCAAAGCAGCCTCGCCCCGGGGCTCTACCAGATATGGCCTCTGAGCAGAACTGGAGCTCCGCTGTTCTGGAAGCACACTTGGCCCTTCATATTTAGGCCTTTCAAATGCATGAAGTGGGTCTGCCTCATTTCCCCCAAAGAAGCTACCTTTCCCGCATGCGGTGCACTCGGTCTCCAGGCAGGGGTTCCGAACTGCATACTGGAGTTCTGGGATCAGGGGCTGGTTCCCCTGACCTGGCCTGAGGGATGGAGACCAGAGACTAAGAGGTGGGCTGTAACCACATGCACACGCCTCTGCTGGCTAGGAGACAGGTAAGGAACCCACGTCTGTCAAGCCATTGCAGGGGGTGATTGGAGGTCCCCTCTCTGTGTGTGGCTCTGCCTGGTGCCCTGAGAGCTAACGCTCTCTGTGGGGTGCTGTGTGTGTGTGGCAAAGGAACTGCTGGAGAAGCCATCCAGTAGGTTTTGCCTTCCCTCTGATACAGCTCTCAGTGCTAGAGCCCTTGGCAGTGTGGAAGCCACCAGCCCCTAACCCCTCCAATAGGAGGCCTGGGGGCCTAGGTCACAAAGCAAGTCAGGAGCAGAGTTGAGTCCAGGAAGGAACCTGTGCTCTCCCCCAGGTTCCCACAGCCTGCACCTTCCTGGGCTTTAAGCCTAGCAGCTAGGCAAGTCTGGGTAACCTCGCCTAGGGCAAAACAGGCTTGCATCCACGGCTCTGCCAGATTGGGTCTCTGAGCACTGCTGGAGCTTTGCTGTTCTGGAGGCGCACTTGGGCCTTCCCCATCAGGGTTTGCAGACGCACGAATGGAGCTGCCTCCTCTTTCCCAAGGAGGTTCGCTTCCCTGCATGCTGAGCACTCGGCTTCAAGGCAGGGGCGCCTGCGCACCTTCTGGAGTTCTGGGCTCAGGGGCTGTTTCACCTGAGCTGGCGCTCTGGGCGGGTGCCCAGACACGTAGGGCGGGCCCACACTCGCTGTACTCTTCTCTGCTGGTTAGGATAGAGTTAGGGAACCCAAGTCTGTCAGGCCCTTTCTGTAATGAACAGAACCCTCTCCTTTGGGTGTGGTGCTGCATACCCCAGCCAGCGGACCTGGGAGCCTCATCTCCATGCAGTGCTGTGTCGGTGCGGCCAATGCACAGCATGTTGGGCAAGGAGCCATGTTGGCAGATTCGCTTCTCTTGTTGCAAAAATGAAGGTCCTCTTCATGGACAGTTCCTGAACCTGGCACAAGAAAGGGTCGCTCATCCTGCAACTTCACCAATCTCCATGGAACCCAGATCGTGGAATCATTCACAGAAATGAAAGCATACCGTCGCCCAAAATTATGAAGTACTGCTGGAATCTATC
>SJYE01015966.1:72163-99518 GCA_006408755.1 Eudorcas thomsonii
AAGAAACAATGTTCTAAAAGCTTGTCAACAGGGGGCCAGAATCCCCCCACAATGGTGGGTAACTTTGTCTCTTTGACGGGCCATTATGGAACGATTAGATGGCTTGGGAGGAGATTTAAAGGTTGAAACTGTTGGATCCCAAATGAATGTGAATTAGAAGGGAAAGATCTCTCAGAGCTTTACAATCCGTAAAATGTCATGTTAGAGCAGATTACGGACAAACAAGAATTACAAGTGCTAAAACAGCAAGGAAACAATCAACTTTGCCAAAGGTCCCTGATCCGCCTTTTCCTTGATTTTCGCGAGCTCATATAAACAAGCCTCTAACGCTGGCCTTTCCGCCCACTGCAACGCTGCTACTGCTCCACTATTTCCTGGCATTCCTCCTGGGACCATGCTCCTTTGTGCCTGGGCTTTTCCGAGTCGATGGAATCATCCTCAACCTGGACATAATCAATGGCAATCACCTGATTTTGCTTTGCTCACGCAATTCAAAAAGGCATGCATATTACAGAGTGGAATTTCTTAGGGGTTAGGCGGATCAATGGCTACATGCAGAGTTTTTTACAGTGCTTAAAAAGCTTATGACTCCGCAATAGCTACTACAATGGCAAATGAGGGTATAAAGCCAAATTTACCTTGGAAGAACTGTCAAGCAGGAGAAACCCTACAACACGATATTTAAAATTCTCACCGGCACCTGAGCTATGGCTAAAACTACTGCGCAGTTAAATTTGTGCAGCCGCCCATGTTATACTCGATTAAGGAAGTAGCTATCAGAGCATGGGCTAAAATCGACAGTTCTACCTCTGATGGAACTTTTGTAAAAATATTGCAAGGACCAGCTGAAAACTATACTCCATTTTTTGATCAATTGAAGGAGGCCATTGAGCACAGTCTTAAGGATGCATCTTTCCGAGAAATCCTTTGGAAACTATTAGCCTTTTATAATGCTAATGAAGGCTGTCAGGCTACTCTCAGAACCATTAGGGGGCAAAGAGAAGTTCTGAAATACATGAAAGCTTGCAGGAATGTGGGGACAATTCAACATAAAGCTATAATAGCCACTTTAGAAACCTTCAGCGTTTCACCAAAGTCTCAAGTGAAATGCCTTAACTACTGCAAGCCAGGACACATGCGAAAGCAGTGTCACTTTGCCTCGGCAAACGGGTCTTTCTCCTGACAAAAAAGGGGCTAGAAAAACCAAGCGCCCCGGGCTCTGCCCAAGATGTAACAACGGGAATCACTGGCTGACTGAGTGCCGCTCTAAATTGGATAAACAAGGTGATGCTTTACCCATTCAGACACCTCCTTTGGGAAATAGAACAGGACAACCTATTCTTACCAAATTAACAGCGGCTACCAGACATAACACATCTATAGACATTCCTACTCCCCGAGATAAGAAATTATTCATGTTAAATAATCCTATGAAAATCTTAACTGGATATTTTGGCCCTATGCGAAAAACGATTCTAGGCCTCCTATTGGAACAAAAAAACAACCCCATGTGCGACATAATTGTACATACGGAGATCATTGATAAAGATTAGACGGGTCAAACTGCAATCATGTTCCATGGGACTCACAACTTGTATTTACAAAAGGGTGACAGATTGCTCAGTTATTGAATGCTATTACCTCATGTGCCCGAATTTAATAGAAAAGCAAACACCAGAACAAGTGGCTTTGGGACTACCAACGTTACTGCAGCACTTTCTACTGTGATAAAAGAAACCAATAGGCGCTGGCATCTTTGGAAAATTCCTGCTTGCTTGTCCCGGCTTAGCATCTCATACGCTCATGCACATGTTTCCATTCCACAGAATTATACTATTGAGTATAATTATACTGGTTATATTCATGCTTGTGTAACGCACCCTATCTTTTCGCTGTTGCTGTCCTCTATTGAGTGTCATTAGTTCGTAGTGTATTAATGAATGGTACTAAAGACAATGATTTTTTAGTCTGGCAAAGGACTGATTTGTGGGTCCCAGTTCAGGTTTTTGAACCTTGGCCAGATTCCATATGTTCTGAGAGAATCCCTAAAAGGAAGCAAACGTGTTATTTCCTGGATTATAGCTACCAGAGTGGGTATTATTTCCATTGTAACTGTTGATACAGTTTCTGGAATGGCATTATATAATTCTATGCAAAATCATGATCTCAAGACTGCTTGGAGAAAGGCTTCTCATGATCTCTGGGTCCAACAAGCTCAGAGAGATCAACAAATACAAATCACGTCTTCCTTCAGCAGCACTCCCCCTGTGTTATAGAACACTGACTTCTAGAATACACTCTCCGCTAGTATTTCCTTTTTTAATCCAAAACATTGGGTACCCCATACGCAATGGCTTCTCAGGCGCTGATCTGTTTCTTCTTTGGTATTATTCTTCTAGTATTCCAAACGTGACGTGCTCAAGCCACCACCGCCCAAAAAGCAGGAGTAATCATGGCTGAGAAGTCTTTGTCTTGAGGAAAAAGGGAGGAAATGTGGAGAAGCTGGAAGGCTTTGAGCAAATACTGAAAATGTATTTGCTCCACTCACGACCAAGGTTGGAAGCTGGAACAGAGAGGGTA
The DNA here is from genome assembly GCA_006408755.1 of Eudorcas thomsonii. Classification (NCBI taxonomy): domain Eukaryota; kingdom Metazoa; phylum Chordata; class Mammalia; order Artiodactyla; family Bovidae; genus Eudorcas; species Eudorcas thomsonii. Next base: position 74,744 of record SJYE01015966.1, read on the forward strand.
ACAGGCAGGAAGGCCAGGGGTCTCCAAACGGAGGAAATAGCCTGCAAGTGTCAGACATTTGATCTCTCTTAAGCGGCAGGAGGAAAAACCTAGCGATTGTTTCCTTCTCTATCTACATTGAAAAAGAGGTTTCTCTTAAAGTTCTCTGTTGCCATGATGACACCTGGTTTCACTTGAAGTAAACCATTGCCTTTTTCTCATGGAAACGTTTATCTTAAGCTATGCTAATGTACTATGCATTGACCCCAAACTCTGGCTTCAAGTCGGTTCCGCCTTTGGGGCTCAGAACCTACTTGATAAACCAGTATGTTATACTCTGATATTGTTCCTCTAATCAATGTAAATGAAAGTATTCGTTTGTGCTTTGCCCTTCTTTCAGCGAAAGACTAGCAGGGGGATACTCCTTCTGAGCCCTTCTGATGCCTATGTCAGAAGCTTTCTCTATCTAATTCATACTTTAATAAAACTGTGTTACACAAAAGCTCTGAGCGATCAAGCCTCGTCTCTGGCTCAGGATTGAATTCCTCTCCTGCGGAGGCCAAGAATCCCGGCGAGGTAATTCAACAATAACCTTTCAGAACAGGCGTAACAAAGTTTATGAACGTTCACCGAATGCCTGACTCTGGGAATGGATAACGAAGGGTTATACACCCCACCTTGAGGCATTCGAAGGCTTCCTTCTGACAACCTGTTTCTGAGAGCAAGGACGGCTGTCTCATGATAAGTTTCCCTTTAGTGTTTCACCAAGGCTATGCTATGTGTTGGAAAATGGGAACAGTATTTTTGCTTGAATGCTTTCATGTTTCTATGGAAGGGCTAAGTGCAACTCTGCCTTATGCTCTAGTCCCTGAGAATTATAAAACTGTGCAGTTAGATAATAATCTGCCAGTACAGTAGAGTCTGTCCCTGAGTGTCATTTTCAGAGTGCGGTCCTCTGAGCATTACCGAGTGCAACCCTAGACGGGGTGGCGGGGAGGGGCTCTATTTGCCCCAGTGGAGGGCCTGGCAGACGTGCGTTCCTAAGGGTCTCTTAGCCAAGAGAGACGTGTGCAGGTGGTTGGCCTGGCCCTGCGTGTCTGGTCTGCCACCCACATCCCCCGCTCAGAGGAACAAGCCAGCCCCTGAGCCCAGAACTCCAAAAGGCAAGACGTCGCTCCCCACCTGGAAACCGAGTGCACTGCGTGCGGGGATGCGAGCCTCCTCGGGGAAGTTGAGGCTGCACAGCTGCGTGCTTCTACAAGCCCTGATGGGGAAGGCCCAAGTGCACCTGCAGCATGGCAGTGCTGCAGCTCTGCTCCAAGGCCGATCAGGTAGAGCCCCGGACGCGAGGCAGCTCTACCCTTGGAGAGACTTGTCCAGATTTGCCTAGCTGCTAGGCTTACTGCTGGGGAAGGAGCAGGCTGAGGGTGACTAGGAAAGGCACGGGCTCTTTTCTGTCTGAGGTCCGCTCCTGCCTTGCCTTGCGACCGAGGCCCCCAGGCCTCCTTCGGCAGGTGGTAGAGGCCTGTGGCTTCCTCACTGCCAAGGGATCCAGCAGTGAGAGCTCTGTCAGAGGAAAGGCAAGGACAACTGTTTGGCTTCTCCAGAGGTTGCTTGGCCACAGAGACCCTGCCCAGCATGGAGAGTGCCAGGGTCCCGGAGCCCCCGTGTGGTTTGTGTAGCACCACAACCAGAGCAGGGGAGTTCTGTTTGCCGCCGGTAATGGCCTGATACACATGGGTCCCTAATCTCTCCTAGCCAGAATAGGAGTGCACAGGTTCTTTGTGCCCAGCCCTGCGTGACTGGTCTCCCACCCACAAGCCCTAGCTCATGGTTCCCAGACCCTGAGCCCAGATCTCCTGGAGGCCAGCGGGTGCCACCGCTTGGAAGAGAGCACTGCATGCAGGGAAGCGAGCCTCCTTGAGCAGAGTCCAGCCAGCCCAGATGCATGCATCTGCAAGCCCTGAATGGGCAGACAGCAATGTGCCTCCAGCACGGCAGAGCTCCAGCTCTGTTCAGAGACAGATCTGCCAGAGAACCGGGCATGAGGCTGCTCAGACCTGGGCGAGATTTACCCAGACTTGCCTAGCTGCTAGGCTAACTGACCGGGAAGGAGCTGCTGTGTGCGACCCGGGGAGAGCACTGGCGCCTTCCTGGCCTCAGCTCCACTATTGCCTTGCTTTGCAACCTAGGACCCCCGGCCTCCTTGAGAACAGTTTAAGGGCCAGAGGTTTCCACTCTGCCATGGACTCCAGGAGTGCCAACTTGGCAGAATGTAAGCAAGGTCAACTGGATAGCTTCTCTAGCGGTTGCTTCACCACACATTTCCAGCGCTGCACGGAGAGAACAGGCTTCCAACGCTCCTGGGTAGTGTTTGCAGTTTCCAATTCGGAGAGTGGGCTCCATTCCTCCCCGGAAAGGGGCTGCCATACGTGGGTCCCTAGTGCTCTCCTAGCCAGCAGAGACGTGTGCAAATGGTTTGGCCCGCCCCTGCATGTCTGGGGTCCCGCCCACAGCCCCGGCTAATGGAAGCCAGCCCCTGAGCCCAGACCTTCAGGAGGTGCGCTGTCGCCGCCGACTGAAAGCCGAGTCCACAGCACGAGGGAAAGTGAGCCTCCACGGGGAATTTGCGGCGGCCCAGCTGCATGCATCTGTAAGACCTGATGGGGAAGGCCCAAGTGCACTTCCAGCATGGCACAGATCCAGATCTGCTTATAGACCAGATGTGGCAGAGCCTTGGGTGCGAGGCTGCTCTCCCCTTGGCGAGCCATGCCAGGACTTGCCTAGCTGCTAGGCTTACTGCCAGGGAAAGAGCAGGCTGTGGGTGCCTGGGATACAGCACAGGCACCTTCGTAGCCTCAGCTCCTCACCTGCCTTTCCTTAAGACCTAGGCCAACAGGCCTCCTTGGGGAGGGAATAGGGCCTGTGGCTTCCAATCTGCCAGGGAATCCAGCAGGGAGAGTTCTGACAGAGGGAAGGCAAGGGCAACTGGATGGCTTCTCCAGGTGTTGCTTGGCCACACAGACCCAACAGTGCATGGAGAGTACCAGGCTTCCAGGGCCCCTGGCTGAGTGTGCAGCACCACACTCAGCAAGGGGGCCTCCATTCACCCCAGGCCAAGGCCTGACAGACGTGGGCTCCCTAGCACTCTCCTAGCCACAAGAGATGTGTGCATGTGGTTTGGGCCCACCCCTGAATCTCTGGGCTCCCTCCCACACCTCAGCCGAGCGGAACCAGCCAGCAAGTCTAAATCTCAAGAAGGCACGCTAGCGCCAATGCCTGGAAGCCGAGTGCACAGCATGCAGTGAAGGAAGCCTCCTCAGTTGAAGTCCAGGAAGCCCAGCTGGTTCGAATTCACACCCTGAAGGGGAAGGCCCGAGTGCGCCTCCAGCATGGCAGGGCTACAGGTCTCTGAGAGGCTGATCTAGAAGAAAGCAGTGCAAGGATGCTCTGCCCTGGGCGAACCTTGCCCAGACTTGCCTAGCTGCTAGGCTTACTCCCTGGGAAGGAGCAGGCTGTGTGCGCCCCAGGGACAGCACGGGCGCCTTCCTGGTCTCTGCACTGCTCTTGCCTTGCCTTGCGACCTAGGCCCCATGTCTCCTTGAGGAGAGGTTAGGGGCCATTTTTTTCCTCACTGCCAAGGCCTCCTAGAGTGAGATCTCTGTCAGAGGGAAACAAAGGCAACTGGATGGCTTCTCCAGAGGTTGCTTCACCACACAAACCCAGCGCTTCCAAAAGAACACCAGGCTCCCAAGGCCCGTGGGTTGGGTGAGCAGCACCACAACTGGAGAGGGGTCTCCATTTGCCCCCGGTAAGGGCATGACATGCTTGGGTACCTAGTGCTCTCCTAGCCATCAGAGACGTCTGCAAGTGATTCAGGCCTGGCCCTGCCAGTCTGGGATCCCGCCCACAGCCCCAGTTCTGGGGAACCAGACTTGAGCCCAGACCAACAGGGGGCACGCTGCTGTCCCAGACTGGAAGCAGACTGCCCTGCATGCGGGAAGAAAGCCTCCTCGGGGAGGTTGAGGCAGCCCAGCTGCATGCATCTGCAAGCCATAGGGAAGGCCCGAGTGCACCTCCAGCACAGCAGAGCTGCAGCTCTCCTCAGAGGCCAATCTGGCAGAGCCCCTGGCACCAGGCTGCTCTGCCCTGGGCGAGTCTTGCCCAGACTTGCCTCGCAGCTCGGCTTACTGCCCGGGAAGGAGCAGTCTGTGGGCATCAGGCAGATGGGACAACCGCCTTCCTGGCCTGAGCTCTGCTCCTGCCTTGCCTTGCAATCTAGGCCCTCAGACTTCCTTAGGTTTGGGTTAAGGGCTGGTGGCTTCCACACTGCCAAGGGCTTCAAGAGTGAGAGTTCTGTCAGAAGGAAAGCAAAGGCAACTGGGTGGCTTCCGGGGGTCACTTGGCCACACAGACCCAACACCTCATGAAGAGCACCAGGCGTCAGGGGCCCCTGGGTGGGTGTGCAGAGCCACAACGGGGGAGAGGGCACTCTGTTCGCAAACGGATAGAGCTTGACCGAAGTAAGTCCCTAGTACTCTCCTAGACAGCAGAGACGTGTAAAGGTGGTTTAGGCCCACTGCTACACTTCTGGGCTCCCGCCCAAAGGCCCAGCTCAGGGAACCAGCCCCTGAGCACAGAGGACTATCAGGCGTCCTGGCACACCCGCTTGGAAGCCGAGTGCACAGCATTGGAGGAAACTACCCCCCTCTGGGGAAGAAGAGTAAGCCCAGAGGCGTGCGTCTGCAAGCCCTGATGAGGAAGGCAGTAGGGTGCCTCCAGCATGGCAGAACTCCAGCTCTGTCCAGAGGCCGATCTGCCAGAGAACTGAGAAAGAGGCGGCTCTGTCCTGGGCGAGCCTTGCCCAGTTTGCCTAGCTGCTAGAGTTACTGACCTGGACGGAGCAGGCTGTGAGCGATCCGGGGAGAGCACTGTCACCTTCCTGTCCTCAGTGCCACTATTGCCTTGCCTTGTGACATAGGACTCCAGGCCTCCTTGGGGAGGGGTTAGAGCCTGTGGCTTTCAATCTGCCAAGGGATCCAGCAGTGAGAGCTCTCTCAGAGGGAAGGCAAGAGCAACTGGATGACTTTGCCAGAGATTGCTTGGCCGCACATACCCAGTGCCACACGGAGAGCCCCAGGCTCCCAGGGCCCCTGTGTGGGGTGAAAGTGCTACAGCGGAGAGGGGGCTTGTGTTCACCCTCAGCAATGGCCTAACAGATGTGGGTTTTTTAGTACTGCCCTAGCCAGCAGTACAGGTGGTTTGGGCCCGCCCCTAGGTGACTGGTCTCCCGCCCAGAGCCCTAGCTCAGGGATCCCAGAGCCTGAGCCCAGTCCTCCAGGAGGCAAGCTGGTGCCCCCGCCTGGAAGATGAGTTCACTCCATGTGGGGAAGCAAGCCTCCTTGAGGGAAGTCTCGGCAGCACAGCTGCATGCATCTGCGAGCCCTGATGGGGAAGCCACTAGTGTGCCTCCAGCATGGCAGAGCTCCAGCTCTGTTCAGAGGTCGATCTGCCAGAGACCCAGGGACAAGGCTCCTCTGCCCTGGGTGAGCCATGCCCAGACTTGCCTAGCTGCTAGGCTTACTGCCATGGAAGGAGCAGGCTGTGGGTGCCGGGGGTACAGCACAGGCACCTTCGTGGCCTCAGCCCCTCCCCTGCCTTTCCTTACGACCTAAGCCAACAGGCCTCCGTGGGGAGGGGATAGGGCCTGTGGCATCCAATCTTCCAAGGAATCCAGCAGGGAGAGTTCTGACAGAGGGAAGGCAAGGGCAACTGGATGGCTTCTCCAGGGGTTGCTTGGCCACACAGACCCAACAGCGCAAGGAGAGTACCAGGCTTCCAGGTCCCCTCGCTGGGTGTGTAGCACCACACCCGGAGAGGGGGCCTCCATTCGCCGTGGACATGGCCTGACAGACGTGGGCTCCCTAGCACTCTCCTAGCCACCAGAGATGTGTGCATGTGGCTTGGGCCCACCCCTGCGTCTCTGGGCTCCCTCCCACACCCCAGCCTAGGGGAACCAGCCAGCGAGCCCATATGTCAAGAAGGCACGCTAGCGCCCACGCCTGGAAGTCGAATGCACAGCAAGCAGGGAAACGAACCTCCTCAGTTGAAGTCCAGGAAGCCCAGCTGGGTTCGAATCTAAACCATGAAAGGGAAGGCCCGAGTTCACCTCCAGCACAGCAGGGCTACAGGTCTCTCAGAGGCCGTTCTAGAAGAAAGCCCAAAGCTCTTCCCTGGGCGAGCCTTGCCCAGACTTGCCTAGCTGCTAGGCTTACTCGCTGGGAAGGACCAGGCTGTGTGCGCCCCAGGGACAGCATGGGTGCCTTCTTTGACTCTGCACGGCTCTTGCATTGCCATGCGACCTAGGTCCCAGATCTCCTTGAGGAGAGGTTAGGGTCCGGTTTTTTCCTCACTGCCAAGGCCTCCTAGAGCGAGAGCTCTGTCAGAGGGAAAGCAAAGGCAACTGGATGGCTTCTCCAGCGATTGCTTTGCTGCACAGACCTAGCGCCTCTCAAAGAACACCGGGCTCCCATGTCCCCTGGGTGAGGTGAGCAGCACCACAACTGGAGAGGGGGGCTCTGTTCGCCCCCAGCAAGGGCCTGATATATGTGGGTCCCTTGTGCTCTCCTAGCCATTAGAGGTGTGTGCAAATTGATTTGGCTTGCCACTGCATGTCTGGTTTCGCACCCACAGCTCCAGTCAAGGGAACCAGACTTTGTGCCCAGACTTCCAGGAGGCACGCTGCTGTCCCCGCCTGGAAGACGAGTGCACTACATGCGGGAAGCAAGCCTCTTCGGGGAGGTTGAGCCAGCCCAGCTGCATGCATCTGCAAGCCTGATAGGGAAGGCCCGAGTGCACCTCCAGCACAGCAGAGCTGCAGCTCTCCTCAGAGGCCATTCTGGCAGAGCCCCTGGCACCAGGCTGCTCTGCCCTGGGCGAGTCTTGCCCAGACTTGCCTCGCAGCTCGGCTTACTGCCCGGGAAGGAGCAGTCAGTGGGCATGTGGCAGATGGCACATGTGCCTTCCTGGCCTGAGCTCTGCTCCTGCCTTGGCTTGCAACCTAGGCCTGCAGGCCTCCTTAGGTTTGGCTTAGAGGCTGGTGGCTTCCACAGTGCCAAGGGCTCCAGGAGTGAGAGCTCTGTCAGAGGGAAGGCAAGGGCAACTGGATGGCTTCCCAACGGTCACTTGGCCACACAGACACAACACCGCATGAAGAGCACCAGACTTCTGGGGCCCCTGGGTGGTGTGCAGAGCCACAATGGGGGAGGGGGAGCTCTGTTCACAACCGGAAAGAGCCTGAGAGAAGTGGGTCCCTAGTGCTCTCCCAGCCATCAGAGACGTATACAGGTGGTTAGGCCCACCCCTGCGTGTCTGGGTTCCCGCCCAAAGGCCCAGTTCAGGGAACCAGTCCCTGTGCCCAGAGCACTAGAAGGTGCGCTGGCGCCCCTGCTTGGTAGCCGAGTGCACAGCATGCGAAGAAACTACCCTCATCTGAGGAAGAAGAGTAAGCCCAGTGGCGTGCGTCTGCAAGCTCTGATGAGGAAGGCAGTAGCGTGCCTCCAGCATGGCAGAGCTCCAGCTCTGTCCAGAGGCCGATCTGGCAGAGAATTGAGAAAGAGGAGGCTTTGCCCTGGGCGAGCCTTGCCCAGTTTGCCTAGATGCTAGACTTACTGACCAGGAAGGAGCAGGCTGTGTGCGACCCAGGTAGAGCACCGGCACCTTCCTGTCTTCAGTGCCACTATTGCCTTGCCTTTCTACCTAGCACCCCAGGCCACCTTGGGGAGGGGTTAGACCCTGTGGCTTCCAATCTGCCAAGGGATCTAGCAGTGAGAGCTCTCTCAGAGGGAAGGCAAGAGCAACTGGATGACTTTTCCAGAGATTGCTTGGCCGCACATACCCAGTATCGCATGGAGAGCCCCAGGCTCCCAGGGCCCCTGTGTGGGGTGAAAGTGCCACAACGGAGAGGGGGCTTGCGTTTGCCCTCAGCAATGGCCTGCCGGACGTGGGTTTTCTAGTACTGCCCTAGCCAGCAGTACAGGTGGTTTGGGCCCACCCCTGCGTGACTGGTCTCTTGCCCAGAGCCCTAGCTCATGATTCCCAGACCCTGAGCCCAGACCTCCAGGAGGCAAGCTGGCGCCCCCGCCTGGAAGATGAGTGCACTCCATGTGGTGAAGTGAGCCTCCTTGAAGGAAGTCTAGGCAGCACAGCTGCATGCATCTGCAAGCCCTGATGGGGAAGCCACTACTGTGCCTCCAGCACGGCAGAGCTCCAGCTCTGTTCAGAGGCCGATCTGCCAGAGATCCAGGCACGAAGCTGCTCCTCCCTGGGCGAGCCAAGCCCAGACTTGCCTAGCTGCTAGACTTACTGACAGGGAAGGAGCAGGCTGTGGGTGCCGGGGGTACAGCACAGACAACTTCGTGGCCTCAGTTCCTCCCCTGCCTTTCCTTACGACCTAGGCCAACAGGCCTCCTTTGGGAGAGGATAGGGCCTGTGGCATCCAATATGCCAAAGAATCCAGCAGGGAGAGTTCTGACAGAGGGAAGGCAAGGGCATCTGGATGGCTTCTCCAGGGGTTGCTTGGCCGCACAGACCCAACAGCGCATGGAGAGTACCAGGCTTCCAGGGCCCCTGGTTGGGTGTGCAGCACCACACCCAGAGAGGGGGCCTCTGTTCGACCCTGGCCATGTCCTGACAGACGTGGGCTCCCTAGCACTCTCCTAGCCACCTGAGATGTGTGCATGTGGTTTGGGCCCACCCCTGCGTCTCTGGGCTCCCTCCCACACCCCAGCCTAGGGGAACCAGCCAGCGAGCCCAGATCTCAAAAAGGCGTGCTAGCTCCCACGACTGGAAGCCGAGTGCACAGCATGCAGGGAAGAGAGCCTCCTCAGTTGAAGTCCAGTAAGCCCAGCTGGGTTCGAATTCAAACCCTGAAGGGGAAGGCCCGAGTGCACCTTCAGTACGGCAGGGCTACAGGTGTCTCAGAGGCCGGTCTAGAAGAAAGCGGTGCAAGGATGGTCTGCCCTGGGCAAGCCTTGCCCAGACTTGCCTAGCTGCTAGGCTTACTCCCTGGGAAGGAGCAGGCTGTGTGCACCTTGGGGACAGCACGGGTGCCTTCCTGGACTCTGGACCGCTCTTGCCTTGCCTTGCAACCTAGGCCCCAGGTCTCCTTGAGGAGAGGTTAGGGGCCAGTTTTTTCCTCACTGCCAAGGCCTCCTAGAGTTTGAGCTCTGTCCAAGGGAAAGCAAAGGCAGCTGGATGGCTTCTCCAGAGTTTGCTTCACCGCACAGACCCAGCGCCTCCAAAAGAACACCAGGCTCCCAAGGCCCCTGGGTGGGGTGNGGCCCCTGGGTGTGGTGAGCAGCACCACAACTGGAGAGGGGGCTCTGTTCGCCCCTGGCAAGGGCCTGACATATGTGTGTCTCTAGTGCTCTCCTAGCCATCAGAGGGAAAGCAAGGGCAACTGGATGGCTTCTCCAACTGTTGCTTAGCCACAGAGACCCTGTGCTGCATGAAGATCACCAGCCTCTCAGGGCCCCTGGGTGGGGTGTGTACCACCATACCCCGAGCGGTGGGCTCTGTATGCCCGCAGCATGGGCCTGACAGAAGTGGGTTCCTAGCTCTCTCTCAGCCAGCAGAGATGTGTGCAGTAGCTCTGGCTCGTACCTGAGTTTCTGGGCTTCCGCCCACAGTCCCAGTTCTGGAAAACCAGCACCTGAGCCCAAATCTCCAGCAGACGTGCTGGCACTTCCAACTGGAAGTCAAGTACACATCACGATAGGAAGCGAGCCTCCTCCAAGGAAGGGAAGGAAGTCCAGTTGCGTGCATCAGCAAGCCCTGATAGCGAAAGCTTGACTGTGCCTCCTGAGCTCAGGGGCAGTTTCCTCCGAGATGGGGCTGTGGTGAGATTGCAGACACGCATGTGTGGGCCGAAATCACCTGCCCATGTCTCTGCACGTTAGGAGAGCACTAGGGCAGCTACATCTGTCAGGCCCATGCCAGGAGCGAACGGAGTCCCCTCTCCAGATGTGGCGCTGCACCCCCCACCCAGGGGCCCTGGGAGCCTGGTGATCCTCATGTAGCGCTGGGTCTGTGTGGCCAAGCAACTGCTGGAGAAGCCATCCAGTTGCCCTTGCCTTTTGTCTGAGAGAGTTCTCACTGCTGGAGCCCTTTGTAGAGTGGAAACCACCGGCCCCTAACCCTTCCAAGAGGAGGCCTGTGGGCCTAGGTGGGAAGGCAAAGCAGCAGCATAGCCCATGTCATACTTTGGCCGCCCGCAGCCTGCTCCTTCCTGGGCAGTAAGCTTAGAAGCTAAGCAAGTATGGACAAGGCTTGCCCAGGGCAGAGCAGCCTCGCTCCCGGGGCTCTACCGATCGGACCTCTGAGCAGAGCTGGAGCTCTGCCTTGCTGGAGGCACACTCAGGCCTTCCACATCAGTGCTTGCAGATGCACACATGGGGCTGTCTCGTTTTCCCCCAGGGAGGCTTGCTTCTCCGCATGCTATGCACTTGGTTTCCAGGCACGGGTGTCAGCGTGCCTCCTGGATGTCTGGGCTCACTGGCTGGTTCTCCTGGCTAGGGTTGTGGGCGGGAGGCCAAGCGTGCAAGGGCGGTCCAAAACCACTTGCAAACTTCTCTTCAGGCTAGGAGAGAGCTAGGGAAGCAACATCTGTCATGTCATTGCCTTGGGCGAATGGAGCCCACCTCATGGGGTGTGGCGCACCACACACCACCTAGGGGCCCTGGCAGCCTACTGCTCTCCATGTGGCACTGAGTCTCTGTGAACAAGCAACTGCTGGAGATGCCATCCTGTTGCCCTTGCCTTTCGTCTGACAGAGCTCTCACTGCTGGAGCCCTTGGCAGTGTGGAAGCCACCGACCCTAACCCCTCCCCAAGGAGGTCTGGTGGCCTAGGTCGCAAGGCAAGGCAGGGTCAGAGCTGAGGCCTGGAAGGTCCCTGGGCTGTACCCTGCGCACCCACAGCCTCCTCCTTCACAGGCAGTAAGGCTACCATCTAGGCAAGTCTGTGCAAGCTCGCTGAGGGCAGAGCAGCCTCGTGCCTGGGGCTCTGCCAAATTGAGCCACTGAGAAGAGCTTGAGCTCTGCCATGCAGGAGGCGCACTCGGGCCTTCCCCATCAGGGCTTGCAACGCAGGCAGCTGGGTTGCCACCTCTTCCCCCGAAGAGGCACGCATCCCCGCATATAGTGCTCTCGGATTCTAGGTGGGGACGCCAGTGCGTCTCCTGGAGGTATGTGTTCAGGTGCTGGTTCCCCTGAGCTGGGGCTGTGGCCGGAACCCCAGACACACAGGGGCAGGCACAAACCACAGGCACTAGTCTCTGCTTGCTAGGAGAGGTCTAGGGATCCAAGTCTGCTAGGCCGTTGCTGGGGGAGAATGAAGCCCTGCTCTCCAGGTCTGGTGCTGTACACCCCACACAAGGGGCCCTGGGAGCCTGGTGATCTTTGTGGGGCGCTTGGTCTTCCCGGCCAATCAACTGCTGGACAAGCCATCCAGTTGCCCGTGTCTTCCCTCTGACAGAGCTCTCACTGCTGGAGCCCTTGGCAGTGTGGAAGCCACTGGCCCCTAAGCCCTCCTCGAGGAGGCCTGGGGGCCTAGGTGGCAAGGCTAGGCAGAAGCAGAGCTGAGGCCAGGAAGGCGTGCATGCCATCCCCAGGCCGTCCACAGCTCCTTTCCAGGCAGTAAGACTAGCAGCTAAGCAAAACTGTGCAAGGCGCAACCAGGCCTGAGCAGTCTCACGCCTGGGGATCTGCGAGATAGGGCCTCTGAGCAGAGCTGGAACTCTGCCGTGCTGGGGGCACGCTAGACCTTCCCTTTTAGGACTTGAAGACGCATACAGCTGTGCTGCCTCATCTTTTCCCAGGAGGCTCACATCCTCGCAGGCTGTGCACTCGGCTTCAAGGCGGGGGCATCAGCCCGCCTCTTGGAGGTCTGGATTCAGGGGCTGGTTCCCCTGACCTGGGTTGCGGGCGGGTGTTAAGACACGGAGGGGTGGGCCAAAACCACCTGCACACGTCTTTGCATCCTAGGAAAGCTCTAGGGAACCCACCTCTGTCAGGCCATTGCCGGGGTAGAACGGAGCCCCTCTTTCCGGGTGTGTCAATGTACACCACCCCCAGGAGCCCTGGAGGCTTGGTGCTCGCCATGCGGTGCTGGGTCTGTGCGGCCAAGCAACTGCTGGAGAAGCCATCCAGTTGCCCTTGCCTTCCCTCTGACTGAGCTCTCACTGCTGGAGCACTTGGCTGTGTAGAAACCACTGGCATCTGACCCCTCTCCAAGGAAGATGTGGAGTCTAGGTCACAAGGCAAAGCAGGGGCGGAGTTGAGATCAGGAAGACGCCCATGCTGTCTGCCGGGTGTCCACAGATTGCTCCTTCCAGGGCTGCAAGCCTAGCCACTAGGCAAGTCTGTGCAAGGTTCACCCAGGGCAGAGCAGCCTTGTGCACAGGGCTCTGCAAGATTGGGCCTCTGAGCAGATTGGAGCTCTGCCGTGCTGGAGACACATTGGGCCTCCCTATCAGACCTTGCAGACGCATATTGCTTGGATCCCACATCTTTCCCCAAGGGGGCTCGCTTCCCTGCATGCAGTGCACTTGGATTCCAGACAGGGTGCCAGCACGCCTCGTGGAGGTCTCGATCAGGAGCTGGTTCCCCTGAGCTGGGGTTGGTGCAGGAGACCAGAATGCAGAGGCAGGCTCAAATAACCTGCACACGTCTCTGCTGGCTAGGAGAGCACTAGGGAGCCTAAATTTGTCAGGCTTTTGCTGGGGGTTAGCACAGGCCCCCTCTCCGGGTGTGGCGCTGCACACTACTCCCAGGGGCTCCAGGATCCTGGTGCTCTCCGTGCGGCATTGGGTCCGTAAGGCCAAGCAACTGCTAGAGAAGCCATCCATTTGCCCTTGCCTTCCCTCTGACAGAGCTCTCACTGCTGGAGGCCTTCGCAGTCTGAAAGCCACTGGCCGCTAACCCCTTCCCAAGGAGGCCTGGGGGCCAAGGTCGCAAGGCAAAGCTGAACTGGAGCTGAGGCCAGGAAGGCTCCTGTTTCGTCTCCCAGCCTCCTGCAGCCTACTCCTTCCCGGGCAGTTAAGCCTAGCAGCTAGGCAAGTCTGGGCAAATTTTGCCCAGGGTAGTGGAGCCTCACGCCTGGGGCTCTGTGAGAATGGGCCTCTGAGCAGAGCTGGAGCTCTGTGGTGCAGGAGGTGCACTCGGGTCTTCCCCAGCAGGGCTTGCAGATGCACGCATCTGGGCTGTCTGGTCTTCCCCCAAGGAGGATCGCTTCCCTGCATGCTGTGCACTCGGCTTCCAAGAGGGGGCGCCAGTGCGCCTCCTGGATATCTGGGCTTAGGGGCTTGTTTCCCTGAGCTGGGGCTGTGCGCGGGAGACCAGACACGCAGGGGTGGGCCGAAATCACCTGCACACGTCTCTGTTGGCTAGGAGAGTGCTAGGGAACCCACGTTTGTCAGGCCCTTGCTGGGGGCAAACGGAGGCTCCCTCTTCTAGTGTGGCTCTGCACACCTCACTGAGCAGCCCTGGGAACCTGGTGCTTTACGTGGGGCGCTGGGTCTGTGCAGCCAAGAAACTGCTGGAGAAGCCATCCACTTGTCTTTCCTTCCCTCTGACAGAACTCTCACTGCTGAAGCCCTTGGCAGTGTGGAAATCACCTGCCCCCAATCCCTCTCCAAGGAGACCTGGGGACCTAGGTCACTAGGCAAAGCAGGAGCAGAGCTGAGGCCAGGAAGGTGTCCGTGCCCTCACCCAGCCAGGCGCAACCTTCTCCTTCCCGGGAAGTAAGCCCAGCAGCTAGGTAAGTCTGGGCAAGGCTCGCCCAGGGCAGAACAGCCTCACACCTGGGGCTCTGCCAGATCGGGCCTCTGAGCATATCTGGAGCTCTGCCGTGCTGGAGGCCCACTTGGGAATTCCACATTAGTGCCTGCAGATGCACACATTGGGCTGCCTCGGCTTCTGCCAGGGAGGCTCGCTTCCCCTCATGCTGTGCACTTGGATTCCAGACAGGGGCGCCAGCATGGGTCCTGGATGTCTGGGCTCAGGTGCTGGTTCCCCTGAGCTGGGGCTGTGGGCAGGAGCCCAGACGCCCAACAGCGGGCCCAAACCACTTGCACACTTCTCTTCTGGTTAGGAGAGAGCTAGGGTCGGTCAGGCCATTAGCAGGGGTGAATGGAGCTCTCTTCTTCGGGTGTGGGGCTGCACACACAACCCAGGTTCCCTGGAAGCCTGGTGCTCTCCATGCAGCAATGGGTCTGTGCAGCCAAGCAACTGTTGGAGAAGCCATCTAGTTGCCCTTGCCTTCCATCTGACAGAGCTCTCACTGCAGGAGCACTTGGCACTGTGGAAACCACCGACCCTAGCCCCTCCCAAAGGAGGTCTGGCGGCCGAGGTCACAAGGCAAGGCAGGAGCAGAGCTGAGGCCAGGAAGGCGCCTGAGCTCTCTCCCGGTCGCCCAGAGCCTGCACTTTCCCATGCAGTAAGCCTAGCAGCTAGACAAGTCTGTGCAAGGCTCGTCGAGGGCAGAGCAGCCTCGTGCCTGGGCCTCTGCCAGATCGGGCCTCTGAGCAGATTTAGAGCTCTGTCGTGCTAGAGGCGCTCTTGGGTATTCCCAGAAGGGCTCGCAGACGCACGCATCGGGCTCCCTGGTCTTTCCCCCAGTAGGCTCGCTTCCATGCACGCTGTGCACTCGGCTTCCAGGCGTGGGCGACAGTGTACCTCCTGGAGGTCTGGGCTCAGGGGCTGGTTCCCCTGAGCTGGGGGTGTGGGCGGGAGCCGAGACATGCAGTGTCGGGCCCAAACCACATGCACACGTCCCTGCTGGCTAGGAGAGTGCTACAGAACCACGTCTGTCAGGCCGTTGATGGGATCGAACGGAGCCCCCTTTCCAGCTTTGGTGCTGCACACCCCACCCAGGTGCCCTGAGAGCCTGGTGCTCTCTGTGCAGTGCTGGGTCTGGGTGGCCAAGCAACCACTGGAAAAGCAAGCCGGTAATCCTTGCATTCCCCTTCACCGAGCTCAAACTGCTGGAGCCCTTGGCACTGTGTAAGCCATTGGCCCCTAACCCCTTCCCAAGGAAGCTTGGCGGCCTAGGTCCCAAGGCAAGGCAGAAGCGGAGCTGAAGTCAGGAAGGCACCTGTGCTGTTCCCCGGCCACACGTAGCTTGTTATTTCTGGGGCATTCAGCCTAGCAGCTACGCAAGTCTGGGCAAGCTCACCCAGGGCCGAGTAGCCTCCCCCTGGGGCTCCACCAGATCGGGCCTCTGAGCAGAGCTAGAGCTCTGCTGTGCTGGAAGCACACTCGGCCCTTCCCCATCAAGGCTTGCAGATGCATGCAGTGGGACTGCCTCGTTTTCCCAGAGGAGGTTAACTTCCATGCATNCCAGGGCCGAGTAGCCTCCCCCTGGGGCTCCACCAGATCGGGCCTCTGAGCAGAGCTGGAGCTCTGCTGTGCTGGAAGCACACTCGGCCCTTCCCCATCAAGGCTTGCAGATGCATGCAGTGGGACTGCCTCGTTTTCCCAGAGGAGGTTAACTTCCATGCATGTTGGACACTCGGTTTCCAGGTGGGGCGCCAATGTGCTCACTGGAGATCTGGGCTCAGGTGGTGGTTCCCCTAAACTGGGTTGAGGGCTGGGCCCAGAGACTCAGGGGTGGGCCGAAAGCAACTCCACACGTCTCTGCTGGCTAGGAGAGCATTAGGGCACCACGTCTGCAAGACCACTGCTGGGGGCGAATGGAGGCCTCGCCTTCAGGTGTGGCGATGCACACCCCACCCAAGGGCCCTGAGAGCCTGGTGCTCTCTGTGCAGTGCTGGGTCTGGGTGGCCAAGCAACCACTGGAGACGCAAGCCGGTAATCCTTGCATTCCCCTTCACCGAGCTCAAACTGCTGGAGCCCTTGGCACTGTGTAAGCCACTGGCCCCTAACCCCTCCCCAAGGAAGATTGGGGGCCTAGGTCGTAAGGCCAGCACGAGTGGAGCTGAAGTCAGGACGGCACCCATGCTGTTCCCCAGCCATGCATAGCTTGTTATTTCTGGGGCATACAGCCTAGCAGCCATGCAAGTCTGGGCAAGCTAACCCAGGGCAGAGTAGCCTCACCCCGGGGATCCACTAGATCAGGCCTCTGAGCAGAGCTGGAGCTCTGCTGTGCTGGAAGCACACTCGGCTCTTCCCTGTCAAGGCTTGCAGATGCATGCAGTGGGACTGCCTCATTTCCCTGGAGGAGGTTAACTTCCATGCATGTGGGGAACACGGTTTCCAGGCGGGGCGCCAACGTACTTACTGGAGGTCTGGGCTCAGGTGCTGGTTCCCCTAAGCTGGGCTGAGAGAGGGGCCCAGAGACTCCGGGGTGGGCTGGAACCACATGCACACATCCCTTCTGGCTAGGAGACAGCTTCGGAACCAACGTCTGTCAGGCCATTGCCGGGGGCGATGGGAGGCCCCCTCTCTGGTGTGGCGCTGGACACCTCTTCCAGGGGCCCAGGGAGCCTGGTGCTCTCTGTGCAGTGCTGGGTCGAGTGGCCAAGCAACCAATGGAGAAGCAAGCCAGCAGCCCTTGCATTCCCCTTCACCGAGCTCAAACTGCTGGAGCACTTGGCACTGTGTAAGCCACTGGCCCCTAACCCCTCCCCAAGGAACCTTGGGTCCTAGGTCGCAAGGCAAGGCAGGAGCAGAGTTGAGGCCAGGAAGGTGCCCGTGTGGCCCCCGGGCTCCCAAGGCCTGCACCTTCCCGGGCAGTAAGCCTAGCAGCTAGGCACATCTGGGCAAGGTCGCCCAGGGCAGAGCAGCCTCCCTAATGGGTTCTGCTCGATCGGCCTCTCAGAAGAGTTAAAGCTCTCCATGCTGGAGGGACACGAAGGCCTTCCCCATCAGGATTTGCATAAACACACAACTGGGCAGCCTCCTCTACCCCAAGGAGGCTCGCTTCCAAAAATGCTGTGCACTCGGCTTCCAGGCGGGGTTGCCAGTGCGCCTCCTGGATGTCTGCGGCCAGGAGTTGGTACCTCAGAGATGGGGCTGTGGCAACGAGACCAGACAATCATAGGCAGACCCAAATCACCAGCACATGTCTCTGTTGGCTAGGAGAGCGCTAGGGAATCCACGTCTGTCAGGCCCTTGCCGGGAATGAATGGAGCCCCACTCACCGGTGTGGAACTGCACACCCCACCTAGGGGCCATGGGAGCCTGGTGCTCTCCGTGGGGCACTGGGTCTGTGCGGCCAAGCAACCACTGGAGAGCCATCCAGGTACCCTTGCTTTCCGTCTGACAAATCTCTCACTCCTGGAGCCCTTGGCAGTGTGGAAGCCACCGGCCCCTAACACCTTCCAATGGAGGTCTGGTGGCCTAGGTCTCAAATGAAGGCTGGAGCGGAGCTGAGGCCAGGAAGGTGCCCGTTCTGTCCCCCTCCTGCCTGCAGCCTGTTCTTTCCCAGGCAGTCAGACTAGCTGCTAGGCAAGTCTGGGCAATGCTCAGCCAGGCATAGCAGCCTCGCACCCCAGGCCCTACCATATCGGGACTCTGAGCAGAGCTGTAGCTGTGCTGTGCTGGAGGCCCACTAGGGTCTTCCCCAGCAAGGCTTGTAGACTCACACATATGGCCTGCCTGGTCTTCCCCTGAGGAGGCTCACTTTCCCACATGCTGTGCACTCAGTTTCCAGGCAGGGGTGTCAGCCCGCCTCCTGAAGGTCTAGGTTCAGGGGCTGGTTCCCCTGAGCTGGGGCTGCGGGCAGGAACCCAGACACGCAGGAGTGGCCCCAAACCACCTGCATACTTCTCTGCTGGCTAGGAGAGCACTAGGGCAATGGTCTGTCAGGCCATTGCTGAGGGTAAATGGAGGCCTCCTCTTCAGGTGTGGCGATGCATGCCATAACCAAGGGCCTTGGAAGCCTCATGTTCTGCGTGCGGTGCTGGGTCTGTGCAGCCAAGCAACCACTGGAGAAGCCATCCTGTTGCCCTAGCCTTCCCTCTGACAGAGCTCTCACTCCTGGAGCCCTTGGCAGTGTGGAAGCCACCGGCCCCTAATCCCTTCCCAAGGAGGTCTGGTGACCTAGGTCGCAATGCAAGGCAGGAGCGGAGCTGAGGCCAAGAAGTAGCCAGTGCTGTTCCAAGGGCGACCTCAGCCTGCACCTTCCCGGGCAAGAAGCCTACCAGCTAGGCTAGTCTGGGCAAGGCTCGCCCAGATAAGAGCAGCCTCATGCCGAGGGCTCAGCCAGGTAGGGCCTCTGAGCAGAACAGGAGATCTGCTATGCTGGACGTGCTCTCAGGCCTCTCCATCAAGGCTTGCAGATCCATGCAAATGGGCTGCCTCGTCTTCCCCTGAGGAGGCTCACTTTTCTGCATGCAGTGCACCTGGCTTCCTGTAGGGGGTGTCAGTGTACCTCCTTGAGGTCGGGGCTCAGTGGCTTGTTCGCCTGAACTGAGACTGTGGGCTGGAGCCCGGTCAGGCAGGGGCGGACCCAAACCACCTGCACACGTCTCTGCTGGCTAGGAGACTGCTAGGGAACCCACGTCTGTCAGGCACTTGCGGGGGAAAACAGAGCACCCCTCTCCAAGTGTGGAGATACACGCCCCACCCAGGGGCCCTGAGCCTGGTGCTCTCCGTGTGGCGATGGGTCTGTGTGGCCAAGTAATTGAGGGAGAAGCCATCCAGTTGCCCTTGCCTTCCTTCTGACTGAGGTATCACTCTAGAGGCCTTGGCAGTGTGGAAGCCACCGGCCCCTAAACCCTTCCCAAAGAGTTCTGGTGGCCTAGGTTGCAAGGCAAGGCAGGAGTGGGGCTGGGCCAGAAGGGGCTCGTGCCTTTTCCCAGCTGCCCACATCTGCACCTTCCCAGGAAGTAAGCCTAGCATCTAGGCAGTCTAGGCAAGTCTAGCCCAGTGCAGAGCAACCTTGCGCCTTAGATTCTGCCAGGTCGGGCCTTTACGCAGAGCCGGAGCTGTGCTGTGCTGGAGGTGCACTAGGATCTTCCATAGCAGGCTTGCAGACTTACGCATTTGGGCTGTCTGGTCTTCCCCTGAGGAGGCTCACTTTTCCACATGCTGTGCACTCGGTTTCCAGTCGGGGGCGCCAGCGTACCTACTGGAGGTTGGGACTCAGGGGCTGTTTCCCCTGAACTGGGACTGTGAATGGAGCCCGGTCAGGCAGGGGCTGGCCCAAACCACCTGCATACGTCTCTGCTGGCTAGAGGAGCGCTAGGGCACCAGGTCTGTCAGACCATTGCTGAGGGTAAATGGAGGCCTCCTCTTCAGGTGTGGCGATGCACACTGCATCCAAGGGCCCAGAGATCCTGGTGCTTCCTGTGCGGTGCTGGGTCTGGGCGGCCAAGCAACCACTGGAGAAGCAAGCCAGCAGCCCTTGCATTCCTGTTCACCGAGCTCAAATTTCTGGAGACTTTGGCTGTCTGTAAGCAACTGGCCCATAACCCCGCCCTAAGGAAGCTTGTGGGCCTAGGTACCAAGGCAACGCAGGAACAGAGTTGAGGCCAGGAAGGTGCCCGTGTGGTCCCTTGGCTCCCACAGCCTGCACCTTCCCGGGCAGTAAGCCTAGCAGCTAGGCACATCTGGGCAAGGTCGCCCAGGGCAGAGCAGCCTCGCTAATGGGTTCTGCTCGATCGGCCTCTCAGAAGAGCAAAAGCTCTCCGTGCTGGAGGCACGCTAGGGCCTTCACCATCAGTATTTGCATAAGCACACAACTGGGCAGCCTCCTCTACCCCAAGGAGGCTCGCTTCCAACCATGCTGTGCACTCGGCTTCCAGGCGGGGTCGCCAGCTCGCCTCCTGGATGTCTGGGGCCAGGGGTTGGTACCTCTGAGATGGGGCTGTGGGCGGGAGACCAGACACTCAGAGGCAGACCCAAATCAGCAGCACAAGTCTCTGCTGGCTAAGAGAGCGCTAGGGAATCCACGTCTGTCAGGCCCTTGCTGGGGGTGAATGGAGCCCACCTCACCAGTGTGGCACTGCACACCCCACCTAGGGGCCATGGGAGCCTGGTGCTCTCCGTGCGGCACTGGGTCTGTGCATTCAAGCAACCACCGCAGAAGCCATCCAGGTACCCTTGCCTTCCGTCTGACAGATCTCTCACTCCTGGAGCCCTTGGCAGTGTGGAAGCCACTGGCTTCTAACCCCTTCTTCCCATGGAGATCTGGTGGCCTAGGTCTCAAAGGAAGGCAGGAGCGGAGCCAAGGCCAGGAAGGCGCCCATTCTGTCCCCCACCCGCCTGCAGCCTGTTCTTTCCTGGGCCGTCAGCCTAGCTGCTAGGCAAGATTGGGCAATGCTCGGCCAGGCAGAGCAGCCTCGCACCACGGGCTCTGCCAGATCGGGCCTCTGAGCACAGCTGTAGCTGTGCCGTGCTGGAGGCCCACTAGGGTCTTCCACAGCAAGGCTTGTAGATTCATGCATATGGCCTGCCTTGTCTTCCCCTGAGGAGCCTCACTTTCCGGCATGTTGTGCACTCGGCTACCAGGCAGGGGTGTCAGCGTGCCTCCTGAAGGTCTAGGTTCAGGGGCTGGTTCCCCTCAGCTGGTGCTGCGGGCAGGAACCCAGACACGCAGGGGCAGGCCCAAACCACCTGCATACGTCTCTGCTGGCTAGGAGAGCGCTAGGGCACCAGCTCTGTCAGACCATTGCTGAGGGTAAATGGAGGCCTCCTCTTCAGGTGTGGCGATGCACGCCAAACCCAGGGCCCTGAGAGCGTGGTGCTTCCTGTGTGGTGCTGGGTCTGGATGGGCAAGCAACCACTGGAGAAGCAAGCCAGCAGCCTTTGCATTCCCGTTCACCGAGCTCAAACTTCTGGAGACTTTGGCACTCTGTAAGCCACTGGCCCATAACCCCTCCCCAAGGAAGCTTGTGGGCCTAGGTCGCAAGGCAAGACAGGAGCGGAGCTGAGGTCAGGAAGGCACACCTGCCATCCACCGGCCACCTGTAGCTTGTTATATCTGGGGCAGTAGCCCAGCAACTAAGCAAGTCTGGGCAAGCTCGCCCAGGGCAGAGTAGCCTCGCCCCGGCGCTCCACCAGATCGGGCCTCTAGCAGAGCTGGAGCTCGGCTATGCTGGAAGCACATTCTTCCCTTCCCCATCAGGGCTTTCAGATGCATGCAGCGGGACTGCCTCATTTCCATGGAGGAGGCAACCTTCCCCACATGCGGGGCACTCGGTTTTTAGGCGGCGGCGCCAGCAAGCCTACCTGAGGTCTGGGCTCAGAGGCTGGTTCCCATGAGCTGGGCTGAGGGAGGGAGCCCAGAGACTCAGGGTTGGGCCAGAACTACATGCACAGTCAGCTACGGAACCAACGTCTGTCAGGCCATTACCACGGGCGACCAGAGGCCCCCTCTCTGAGTGTGGCACTGGAGAGTCTGCCAGGAGCCCTGGGAGCCTGGTGCTCTCTGTGTGGTGCTTTGCCTTGTGGCCAAGCAACTGCCAGAGAAGCCATCCAGTAGGCTTTGCCTTCCCTCTGATAGAGCTCTCACTGATAGAGCCCTTGGCACTGTGGAAGCCACCAGGCCCTAACCCTTCCAATCGGAGGCCTGGGGGCCTAGGTCGCAAGGCAAGGCAGGAGCAGAGTTGAGGCCAGGAAGGTGCCTGTGCTGTCCCCCGGGCTCCCACAGCCTGCACTTTCCCGGGCAGTAAGCCTAGCAGTTAAGCACATCTGAGCAATGTCGCCCAGGGCAGAGCAGCCTCGCTCCTGGGTTCTGCTTGATCGGCCTCCTAGAAGAGCTGAAGCTCTTCCGTGCTGGAGGCACGCTCGGGCCTTCCCCATCAGGGTTTGCATAAGCAGCACAGCTGGGCAGCCTCCTCTACCTAAAGGAGGCTCGCTTCCACCCATGCTGTGCACTCGGCTTCCAGGCAGGATCACCAGCGCACCTCCTGGATGTGTGGGACCAATGGCTGGTACCTCTGAGCTGGGGCTGTGGGCGAGAGACGAGACATTCAGAGGCAGACCAAAATCACCTGCACAAGTCTCTGCTGGCTAGGAGAGCGCTAGGGAACCCACGCCTGTCAGGCCCTTTCCGGGGGTGAACGGAGCCCCCCTCACCGGTGTGGCACTGCACACCCCTCTAGGGACCCAGGGATCCTGGTGCTGTCCGTGCGGCACTGGGTCTGTGCGGCCAAGCGACCGCTGGAAAACATCCAGTTGCCCTTGCCTTCCTTCTGACAGAGCTCTCACTCCTGAAGCCCTTTGCAGTGTGGATGCCACCGGCCACTAACCCGTTCCCAAGGAGTTGTGGTGGCCTAGGTCGCAATGCAAGTCAGGAGTGGGGCTGGGGCCAGGAATACGATCGTGCCTTCCCCCGGCTGCCCGCATCTGCTCCTTCCCAGGCAGGATGCCTAGCATCTAGGCAAATCTGGGCAAGCCTAGCCCAGTGCTGAGCAGCCCTGCACCGGGGACTCTGCAATTTCAGGCCTTTGAGGAGAGCTGGAGCACTGCCATGCTGGAGGCACTCTCAGGTCTTCTCCATCAAGGCTTGCAGATGCATGCACCTGGGCTGCTTGGTCTTCCCCTGAGGAGGTTGACTTTTCCACATGCAGTGCACTCAGCTTCCAGTCGGGACGCCAGCGTGCCTCCTGAGTGTCTGGGCACAGGGGCCAGTACCCCTGTGCTGGGGCTAGAGCGGGAGCCCATACACGAAGGGGCGGTCCCAAAACAACTGCACATGTCTCTGCTGGCTAAGAGACTGCTAGGGAACCCACGTCTGTCAGGCATTTGCCGGAGGAAAACAGAGCACCCGTCTCCAGGGCTGGTGCTACATGCCCAACCCAGGGGCCCTGGAGCCTGTTGCTCTCTGTGTGGCGATGGGTCTGTGTGGCCATGTAATTGAGGGCAAAGCCATCCAGTTGCCCTTGCTTCCCTCTGAAAGAGCTCTTACTCCTGGAGCCCTTGGCAGTCGGGAAGCCACAGGCTCCTAACTTATCCCAAAGAGTCCTGGAGGACTAGGTCGTAAAGTAAATTCAGGGGCGGAGCTGAGGCCAGGATGGTCCAAGTGTTGTTCGCTGGGTGCTCACAGCCTGCTAACTTCCGGGCAGGAAGCCTAGCAGCCAGGCATGTCTGGGAAGGTCGCTCAGGGCAGAGCAGCATAGCCCTGGGGCTCTACCTGTTCGGGCCTCTTAGCAGAGCTCGAGCTCTGCTGTGCTGGAAGCACACATGGTCCTTCACATTCAGGGCTTTCAAATGCATGCAAGTGGGGCTGCCTCGTTTCCCCAAGGAGGATAACTTCCCCGAATGCCATGCACTCAGTTTCCAGGCGGGGGATGCAGAATGCCTACTGGAGGTCTGGCTCAGGGGCTGGTTCCCCTTACCTGGGCTGAGGGAGGGAGCCCAGAGACTCAGCGGCGGGCTGGAACCACATGCACACGCCTCTGCTGGTTAGGAGACATGTAAGGAACCCATGACTGTCAGGCCATTGCAGGGGGTGATCAGAGCACCCCTCTCTGTGTGTGACTCTGCACAGCCCTGCCTGGGGCCCTGAGAGCTGACGCTTTCTGTGGGGTGCTATGTCTGTGCGGCAAAGGAACTGCTGGAGAAGCCATACAGAAGGCTTTGCCTTCCCTCTGACACAGCTCTCAGTGCTATAGCCCTTGGAGGTGTGGAATCCACCAGCCACTAACTGCTACAATAGGAGGCCTGGGAGCCTAGGTCACAAAGCAAGGCAGGAGCAGAGTTGAGTCCAGGAATGCACCTGTGCTGTCCACCAGGCTCCCACAGCCTGCACCTTCCTGGGCAGTAAAGCCTAGCAGCTAGGCACATCTGGGCAAGGTCATCCAGGGCAGAGGAGCCTCGCTCCTGGGTTCTGCTTGATCAGCTTCTGAGAAGAGCTGAAGCTCTTCCATGCTGGAGGCATGCTTGGGCCTTCCCCATCAGGGTTTGCATAAGCACACATTTGGGCAGCCTCCTCTACCCCAAAGAGGCTCGCTTCCACCCATGCTGTGCAGTCGGCTTCCAGGCGGGGTCGCCACCGCGCCATCTGGGTGTGTGGAACCAGGGGCTGGTACCTCTAAGCTGGGTCTGTGGGTGGGAGAACAGACACTCAGAGGCAGACCCAAATCACTTGCATGAGACTCTGCTGGCTAGGAGAGCACTAGGTACCCACGTCTGTCAAGCTCTTGACGGGGGTGAACGGAGCCCCACTCACCAGTGTGGCACTGCACACCCCACCTAGGGGCCATGGGAGCCTGGTGCTCTCCATGCGGCACTGGGTCTGTGCGGCCAAGCAACTTCTGGAGAAGCCATCCAGGTACCCTTGCCTTCCGTCTGACAAATCTCTCACTCCTGGAGCCCTTGGCAGTGTGGAAGCCACCAGCCCCTAACCCCTTCCCATGGAGGTCTGGTGGCCTAAGTCTCAAATGAAGGCTGGAGCAGAGCTAATAATGAGAAAGTAGAAAAAGAACTGAAGGAAACTATTCCATTCACCATTGCAACGAAAAGAATAATATGCTTGGGAATATACCTACCTAAAGAAACTAAAGACCTATATATTGAAAACTAAAAAACACTGATGAAAGAAATCAAAGAGGACACTAATAAATGGAGAAATATACCATGCTCATGGGTTAGAAGAAACAATAGAGTGAAAATGAATATACTACCCAAAGCAATCTACAGATTCAGTGCAATTCCTATCAAGCTACCAGCAGTACTTTGTACAGAACTAGATCTAATAATCTCAAGATTTTTATGGAAATACAAAAAACCTCGAATAGCCAAAACAATCTTGAGAAAGAAGAATGGAACTGGAGGAATGAACTTGCCTGACTTCAGGCTTTACTACAAAGCCACAGTCATCAAGACAGT
>SJYE01015969.1:0-11079 GCA_006408755.1 Eudorcas thomsonii
TTGGGGTGACTTGTGACAGGATGTGTCAGTTACTGGGGGTGTCCGATAAGTTACAGTGATGTGTGGATTGTTAGGGTGTCTATCAGCAGTGATGGGCTGGTTGTTGGGATCTCTGTGAGAAGAGACAGTCATGGGTGGGTTATTGGCATGTCTGAGTAGAGACACTAGTGGGTAGATTACTGGGGTGTCTGAGTGGAAACAGAGGTGGGTGGATTATTGAGGTTTCTGATAGGAAATGGCAGGTAGATTACTGGGGCATCATGAGGCATGATTGATGGGTTTTGGGGGTGTCTGAATAGAGGCCAGGCAGGCTGAATTGTTGGGGGTGGCTGTGACCAGTGATGGACTGGTGATTGGGTTGTTTGAGTGGACCCCGTATTGTGTGGATTACTGGGGTTCCATGAGCAGCATCACCTGGTGCCTGAATCAGCCTCATGCAGAGAGTGGATAGTCTGATTACAGTGAGGCGTAGTGCTCCCACCACCCCCACTTCCAAGAGCATGGGGAGCCTGTGGCCTCTGCTCACCACACAGAGACACAGCATGTCCCCAAAGATGTTCTTGATGCAGCCCATCAGGTACTCATGCAGGTCCTCCATCATGCCCTTGAAGTTCCTGCATGCCAGGATAACCTCCTCCTGAGGGTGGTTCTCCAGCCACTCTGAGATCTCCGTGAGCATGTTCTGGGTAGGAGTGGGGAAAAGGGCCTTGTAGTGAGAGACAGAGGGTGGTGGGTGGAGAATTCCCCCAGCACAGCCACTCTACAGACAGGTTGGGGTGTCCTGACACACAAATACATAAAGCACGGTGCCCTCTCCTATGAGACCCAGCCTCTCCTGAGTGGCAGTGGGGAGCTGTGTCATTGCTCTGGGGTGTGTGTGTTTGTGTGTGTGTGTGTGTGCGTGTGTGTATGTACATTCTCCTGTAAGTACAGGTGCACACACATGTGTACATGTGTTTAGGGTCTGTGTGTGCACAGATATGCATGTGTGTGCGCACAGCAGCAGAGAACAGAGCTTATAATATTGTGTGAAGTCTGTACTCGAGGGAGTGTGCGAGGCCAGCAGGGTACATGCACACTGAGGCCCAGGACAGAACCTCCAGACCCCAAGGGTCATTAGGTTCTATGGAGGGGGCACTGGGGGCCGAGGCCAGAATGAGACATTAAGTGTCTTGGTCAGCAGCTGAGAGAAGTGATTGGACACCCCAAAACTGTACACAGGGAAAGACATGTGAAGGACCTAGTATAGCAGAATTCTGGGAGACACCTCAGAGGCCAGGGGTGCAGGTGTGAGTTCAGAAACACACGTTGGTTGGGAATTCTTAGTAACTGATGGCAGAGGTCAGCCCTCTCATCCTGGAGTGGACTTGTGTTGCCCCCTTAGAGATCAGCCTCCCCTGCCTGGAGAGGCCGTGTTTTCATCTGAGTGGACATGTGTCAGTCTGAGTGGATGTGTGTCCATCCCCTTAGAGGTCAGCATTTTCTAACTGGAGTGGACCTATGTTGTCCACTTAGAGGTCAGCCTCTCCTGCCTGGAGTGACTGTGTAGCCATCTGAGTGGACGTGTGTCTGTCTGAGTGGATGTGTGTCCATCCCCTTTCTAACTGGAGTGGACCTATGTTGTCCCCTTAGAGGACAGCCTCTCCTGCCTGGAGTGACTGTGTAGCCATCTGAGTGGACGTGTGTCTGTCTGAGTGGATGTGTGTCCATCTCCTTAAAGGTCAGCATCTTCTAACTAGAGTGGACCTATGTTGTCCCTTAGAGGTCAGCCTCTCCTGCCTGGAGTGACTGTGTGTCCATCCCCTTAGAGGTCAGTGTTTTCTAACTGGAGTGAAACTGTGTTCTCCCCTTAGAGATCAGCCTCTCCTGGCTGGAGTGACCGTTTGTCCGTCTCCTTAAAGGTCACTGTCTTCTTACTGGAGCAGACCTGTGCTTTCCCCTTAGAAGTTAGCCTCTTCTGCCTTGAGTGACCATATGTCCATCTGAGGGGACATGTGCCCATCCCCTCAGAGGCCCTCCCCCTCCTGCCTTTACCAGATGTAGGTGTCCCTGGCTTTCAGACCCCTCGTCTGTACCCCTGCCCCCACCCCCACCTCAATGACGGCCGTCGTGTACACCATCTATCCAGAGTGCAGGTTTCTCTTGGTGTCCTTCTCCATGTGCGCCACCTGCAGGTCCTCATGCCAACATCCAGTGCTTCATGATGGTCAGCACCTGCAGACAGAAGTCGATCATCGTGCTGGGCACAGAGGGTGGCCCCCCACTCAGGGTATGGGCATGCACTGAGGATGCCCATCTGAGGGCCACCTAGCCACTGTGAAATCAGCCGTTAGTGCTGCTGGGGTTGAGACCCTGCTTGTGAGAACAAGATCTACAGTGTCTCTGGTCATGTGGAACACAGAGCCCAGGTGCAGATTGTGGTCTTAGGGGGGTGTGCCTGCAGAATCCAGCCTCACCCTCTTCTCAGGCAGTCTCTGGGTGGAAGCTCACTGTGGGTTCAACAGCCCCAGCTTCACAACACCCAAGCTGGACCCTTGGACATAAGGACACACTATTCTAGAGGTCAGCATCTTCTAGCTGGAGTGGACCTGTGTTATCCCCTTAGAGGTCAGCCTCTTCTTCCTTGAGAGACCTTGTGTCCATCTGAGTGGAAGTGTGTCCATCCCCTTGGAGGTCAGCATCTTCTAACTGGAGTGGACCTGTGTTGTCCACTTAGAGAGCAGCCTCTCCTGCCTGGAGTGACTGTGTCTCCATCTGAGTGGAACTGTGTAGAATTTGTAGCAGAAAAATATACTGTGTCCTCTACAAAGAGTCATAATGGAAAAAGAAAAAAAAATATATATATATATATTGATAAAAAATGGGGAAGAAAATAATAGATTCTCTCTATCCAAAATAAAAGAAATAGCAAAAACAAATATTAACAGAAACAGAGAAGGCAATGTCACCCCCACTCCAGTACTCTTGCCTGGAAACTCCCATGGAAGGGGGAGCCTGGTAGGCTGCAGTCCACAGGGTTGCGAACAGTCGGACACGACTGAGCGACATTACTTTCATTTTTCACTTTCATGCATTGGAGAAGGATATGGCAACCCACCCCAGTGCAGGTACACGAAGACAGGGGCCACCTGTTCCCTCCAGGTGGGCACCTGCTTCTGTGGGCACCAGGGCCCAGATGGATTTTCTACACCATCCTGCATCCACTCCCTGCCTATCTTGTGTGCCAGTGACAGGACCACTGTCAATTGGGTGCACCCTCTCCACAGACAAGGACCCCACCATTGACACCTCTCCATCCTCCACAATGACTGCCTCCCACCCTGGCTTCTCTCCATCTCATAAAACCCCCGATCCACCCTGGAGAAGCACTACAGGGGAGGGGTGTGAGTGCGTGTGTGTGTTCTCAGTCACTTCAGTCGTCTCGACTCTCTGTGACCCCATGGACTCTAACCTGCCAGGCTCCTCTGTCCATGGGATTTCCCATGTGAGAATACTACAGTGCGGTGCCATTTTCCCCTCCATGGGATCTTCCTGATCCAGGGACCAAACCCGGGTCCCATGCTTGCAGGCTGATTCTTTACCATCTGAGCCACGAAAAAAGTCTTCCTGGAGAAGGTGCTGGGGTGCAAACGTAAACCCACCTCAGAGGACATAGGAACTCAGCTGTTACTTATCTTGGACAAGGAAGGAGCTCTGGTGTCAGCTCAGCTGCACAAAGGGTGGGACCCAGCCTCTCCATTCCCCGCCCAAATCCCCCAGCCTCTGTGACTTCAGACAGTGATGCTGTTAGTCCTTGGGTCCCCATTCTGGCTTCAGGCTGTTTTCACAGTAAAGCTGTGACCTTTCCTACCTTTCTAGGAGGCTCTCTGGGTGGGGAAGATCTCCTGAAGGAGGGCATGGCAACCCACTCCAGAATTCTGGCCTGCAGAATCCCATGGAGAGAGAAGCCTGCCAGACGATAGGCCATAGGTGTTGCAATGAAGTAGATGTGACCGAGCGACTAAACAACAATTCTGCTTTACAACTGGTTTGTTGTCAACCCTATTTCCCCAAGAGGGATAAGGACACCACTTCTTGTGTGTGACACTGGCAGATGGAGCTGGGTCCAGGTCCTGGGCGTGCCTGGAGCCCCTCACCTGTGTCGTGGGCCACTTGAACACCATGGCCAGGGTGACACATGGCAGCACTTAACACAGAAGCTGCAGCAGCCTCAACTCCTTGTGAGAGATGGTTGACTTCTTGTTCAGGCAGTAGGTCATTGTGCTGTGGCTCCCTGCATGCAAACCAGGCGGGGGACACATCATCCCCTGAGCCTGTCCTCTGTGCCCCCAAGCCGCCCTAAAGATGCACAGCTATAGCGCCTGTGGGTATGGGGAAGCCCCAAAAGTCATATCCACTGAGTCCTGGGAACTGAATCTTGTCTCGAAACAGGGTCTCTGCAGATGTGAGAAAGTGAAAGTCAATTTATTTAAGGAATCCCGTTTTTGGACAAGAAAGGCTTAAGATGGCTTTTGATTTTATGGTTTGTTGTTTCCCAGGTGGTGCTTGTGACAAAGAGCCCGCTTGCCAAAGCAGGAGGCATAAAAGATGCAGGGGTGATCCCTGGGATGGGAAGATCCCCTGAGAAGGGAATGAGAACCTACCTGATTATTCTTGCCTGGAGAATCCCTTTGACAGGGGAGCCTGGCAGGTACAGTCCATGAGGCTGCAAAGAGTCAGACACAACTGAGCAGAGACAGACCCTCTCTAGTTACAAGTATTTGAAGTTATTCATAGTATTTTCAAGCTATTTATGACGCCAATGTTGTGGTCATTTATGTGTTTTCACTTATTCTTTTCCATTTTAAATCTGTGTGATCTGTTTCAGAGACAGTGTTTCACACTCTAGCAGGTACCTGGGGACAATCCAGAAATTCTTCCCTTCTGTCTCTGAAGATAAGTTTGGACTAGCTTTATTTCCTTCACTTTTATTTTTTTCCTTATGTATTCTCATGGTCAAGGGATGGGAAGGAGGATTTACAAGTTCATAGTATAACTTGATTTGATGACGTTATGGAAGAGTGGATGGATGGGTGGATTGATAAGTGGATGGATGGATGAAGGGATGCTGAGTGGGTAGATGGATCGATGAGTGGATGGATGGATGATGGATTGGTCGGTGCATGGGTGGATTTATGGATGGAATGGTGGTTGGTTAGATGGATGGATGGGTAGATGGATAGGTGAGTGGGTGGATGAACAGATAGATGAGTGGATGGGTGGATGTGTGGGTGGCTGGCTGGATGGGTGTGTCAGCAGCATGTGGTCCATGCACACAGTGGTGTATGAGCCACCATGAAAAGGAGTGAAGTTCTGACACAGGCTACATCATGGATGGACCTTGAACACACAATGGTCAGAGAGAGAAGTAGACACAGAAGGACACCTTCTATGTGTCCATTTATAACAGATGTCCAGAACAGGCCAATTTACAAACACAGAAGCAGATGAGTGGTGCCCGGGCTTGGAGGAGAGGGATCACGAGTGATTTTGTAAGTGGTACAAGAAGGAGAGCGGCCAAGGGCCCCTCTGTGGATGGAGGAGGCCTGAAGACCTGGAAGCCTCCTCCTTGTGGGGCCCCCACAGCCTTCCCCACTGCGAAGCACCCACCAGGGCTGAAAG
Source organism: Eudorcas thomsonii (assembly GCA_006408755.1). Lineage (NCBI taxonomy): Eukaryota > Metazoa > Chordata > Mammalia > Artiodactyla > Bovidae > Eudorcas > Eudorcas thomsonii. The sequence continues at coordinate 5,662 of SJYE01015969.1, forward strand.
ACTGGGTCCACTGTTCCTTGTCTGCTCCACACCCTCAAGAGAAAAGCTGTTGCGGGGGGGGACTTTCTCCCAGGGAGGTGGGTTGGCAGGCATATAACTCCACAGCTGTCAAGAGGGTGAGAAAAAGTCTAAAGCTGCCTTCCATAGAAAAGAACCACTTCCTGTTTGTCCAACTGTCCATGTGGGTTCCCAGCGGACAGTGCCCAGGGTCACAAAGCCAGGGCAGGGCCCAGTGTGTTCACAGCCAGAGGAGTGCTGGTGGATAATGGGGTATTTTTACAGGTTGAGGAGGTGAGCAGAGTTCTTTCTGGAAGGGACCCTCCTCTCCCAGGCCACGATGTCTGGTGGACACCCCTCTGATGGCCTGAGCACAGCAGTGTCACCCTGGAAGTGCCCGCCTGCATGGTCACAACCCGGCATCCCCACGTCCAGATGCCAGTCCATAGCTGAGCTTTGCAGCACTTTCTGCAACCAAACTGGCTGGAGTCAGAGGTTCCTCATTTTTATTAGATAGTTCTGGTACCAGTTACAAGGTTGTTTTGGAGGTGGGTGGCCCCCCTTAAACTTTGGGCCCTCCAGGCTCAAGTGCAGAAGGTGCTGCAAAAGCTCTGATGGGAAACATGGGTGGAAAGCTGAAGTGACCGCGGGAGTAGGACAGAGTGGCTGAGAAAACACAACCTTGCCCCCCAGGGAGGCTGGCATGTGTCCTGAAGGCAGGCTCTTGGGGGGTTCGGTGACCTTCCAGCTAGAATGGGATAAAGTGGACAGACAAGGGAAGGTGCTGGTGTGTGTATGTATGTGTGTGCAGGATATGTGCATATGTGTTTGGTGTGTGTGTGTGTGTGTGTGTGTGTGTGTGTGTGTGTGTGCATGTGTGTGTGTGTTCTGTGTGCATGCATGTATGTGTGTGTGTTCAGTGTGCCTGTGTGTACCTGCATGTGTGCATGTTTGGTTCTGAGTCTTCCTGCACTTGGGCCCATCTCACAGCCACATCCCTGCTGAGTCGAGCCTGTGGGGCCTCACCTGGGATGGAGAGGTGGTGCAGGGCCACATCCCAGAGCCGAGAACTCAGCACTGACATCCAGTCCATGTTCACCTTGGTGGCACAGGAAGGAGCCGAGTGAGCTCCCCTGCCAGCCCATTGGGGCCCGAGCCTGGGTGATCTGGGGACGTAAATAGATCTTTGCATAATTAAAACAGGACGCGCAGAAGACACAGTGCTGCCAGTGTAGATGCGTGGCTCTGGGAAACTGTACCTGTGGACTGCTCTCCAAGAGAAAGAAGGGTGGGGTGGTGGAGAGGGGAGAAGTGCTCTAGAGACAGAGAAACAGACGCAGAGAGAAACGGAGAGAGACATGAAGAGAGACAGACAGAAGTAGGGTGAGGGGAGGGAAAGACAAAGGAGGTGAAGTGAGGGTTTGAGGGGGAGCAAGGGTGGGAGGAGACAGGGACCAATGAACAGACCCCAGCAGCTGAAGTCTGTTCTCCCTGAAGCTAGAGCTTGCGACCCCTCCAGAGGGTTCCCCTTCCTCACACTGTGCACCAGCCCCCTCCTCTTGGTGCTGAGAGGGGCCCAGTTGAACCTGTGGGCTCCAGATATGGGGGTTTCCATGCTAGGGGGGATGGAGCCCAGGCATAAGGTCACACGCCCTTCACTCCCCAGAGGCGGTCTCTGCATCTGGTGGGTGTTGCTGCAGTAAAAGTGACTGGACAGGCTTCCAGGATGAAGCACCCACCTGAGCAGATAAGAAGCTGGGAATGTCTCCAGTCAGTGTGGGAGTGTCCTCTCTCTCCTGTTATGGGTGGGTGTCCTGATGGTCTGCATGCCATCAGGACTCCTTCCATGGCAACTACATGCCTGGACCTTTATTTTTGTGTTTACTGCTCTCCATGGACAGGGGTTGTCTCTATTCTTAAGGTCTATAGTAATAGTATTGTAATAGTAATAGTTCTATACTCTATAGCAATAGTTCCCTTCTATTGTCATACTCTCCCTCTATAGTAATAGTTCCCTTTCTATAGTAACAGCCTCCTCTAATATCACAGTTGGAGAAAGGCATGGCAACCCACTCCAGTATTCTTAGCTGGAGAATTCCGTGGACAGAGGGGCTTGGACAGCTCCAAACAGTCAGTCCATGGAGTCGCAAAGTGTTGGACACAACTGATCAACCAACACTAAGGTCATAGTGTTTTCAGTAATAGCCCTCTATTCTCAAAACTTCACTTCTACAGTAACTGTGCTCCTCTACTGTTGCAGTCGCCCCTCTGTGATAACAATCTCCTTTCATTGTATTACTCCTTTTCTATTGTCATAGCCCACCCCCCCACAGTAATTGTTCCTCTTCTACAGTATGAGCTCCTCTCTCTTGTCATAGTAACAGTTCCCCCTATAGGGTAACAGTTTTCTATTAGAGATCTAATTGAGTAATGAAAATGAAAGTGAAGTTGCTCAGTCGTGTCCAACTCTTTGCTACACCATGGACTGTAACTTACCATGCTCTTCCATCCATCGGATTCTCCAGGCAAGAGTACTGGATTGGGTTGCCATTTCCTTCTCCAGGAGATCTTCCCAACCCAGGGATCGAACCTGGGTCTCCCGCATTGTAGGCAGACACCTTTACTTCAGCCACCAGGGAAGGCAAGAGTAATAGAGTAACAGTTCTCATTTACTGTCATAGTCTTCCACTCCATACACTAATAACTAATAGTCCTGTCTCTATTGTCATAATTCACCTCTATTGTAATAGTACCCCCTCTGCAGTAAAAGTCTCTCCTTTACTGATATAGCCCCCCCAATAACATAGTCCTACTATATAGTGATAGTTACCCCTTCTATTAGTTCCGCTTCTACAGTAGAACTGCCATAGTCCCCTCTCTGCAATAATACTCCTCCTTGATTGTAGTAGTGCCCTTAAATTATAATAGTCTGCCTCTAATATCCCCCTTCTAGAGTAAAAGTCCTTCATTGCTATGATCTCCCTCTACAATAAATGTTCCCCTCTACTGTCATAGTCCACTCCTTATTGTAATAAGTCTGTCTCTGTGGTAGTAGTCTCTCATCTAGTAATCTACTTCTTTCGTCACGATTCCCCTTCCACAGTCAAAGTACCCCTTCTACTATAACAGTGCTGCTGCTATTGTCATAGTTTCCCCTCTATGCTAATAGCTGCCTTCTGCTGTCCCTACTCTATATTATTAGTCCCTTTACTATCTTAGTAGTCCCCACTCTATAGTAATAGTCTTCCTCAATTTCATTAGTCCTTTACTATTGTAATAGTCCCTGTCTGCATTAATAGACCCCCATTCATTATAATAGTCCCCTCTAAGGTAATAGTCCTCTTATATTATAGTAGTCCCTCTCTCTTTGTCGTAGTACCCTCTGTTCAGTAATAGCCCCCTCTCTACAATGATAGGCCACTCTCTACTGTAATAGTCTCATGTATGCTATAATAGTCTTCTCTCAACAGTGAGAGTCCTCTTCTATTGTAATAGCCTCCCTCTATGATAAGAGTCCTCCCTCCATAAATGGCTCTGCCTCTTCTGTAATACAGCAAAGCAGAGACATTACTTTGTCAACAAAGGTCTGTATAGTGAGGGCTATGGTATTTCCAGTGGTCATGTCCGGATGTGAGAGTTCACTATAAAGAAAGCTGAGTGCCAAAGAATTGAGGCTTTTGAACTGTGGTGCTAGAGAGAACTCTTGAGGGTCCATTGGACTGCAAGGAGATCCAACCAGCCCATCCTAAAGGAGATCAGTCGTGGGTGTCCGTTGGAAAGACTGATGCTAAAGCTGAAACTCCAGTACTTTGGCCACCTCATATGAAGAGCTGACTCATTGAAAAAGAGCCTGATGTAGGGAAAGATTGAGGGCAGGAAGAGAAGGGGATGAAAAATGATGAGATGGTTGGATGGCATCACCGATTCAATGAACATGTGTTTGGGTGGACTACAGGAGTTGATGGTGGACAGGGAGGCCAGCTGTGCTGTGGTTCGTGGGGTCACAAAGAGTCAGACGCGACTGAGTGACTAAACTGAACTGAACTTCTGTGATAGACCCCTTTCCATAATGGTGTCCCTCCATTGTAATAGCTCCCTTTATTATAATAATTCTCTGTATTGTCATAGCCCCTCCCCTGCATAACAACCCCCGTGGTATCAGAGTCCTCCTATTATAAATTTCCTCCTCCACAGTAGTAGTCTACCACTACAGAAAGTGTCCTTCCTTATTATGTGTTCCCTCTCCACAGTAGGGCTTCCCTGGTGGCTCAGCTGGTACAGAATCTGCCTGCATTGTGGGAGACATGGGTTCACTCCCTGGGTTAGGAAGATCCCCTTGAGAAGGGAAAGGCTACCCACTCCAGTATTCTGGCATGGAAAATTCAATGGCCTGTATAGAGTCAGATATGACCGAATGACTTTCACTTTCTCTACAGTAACATCCACCATACATGGCCATAGCCCCATTGACTGTTGTATCTCCCCTCTATCATATTAGTCCCCTCTCAACAGTAATATGGCCCCTTCTACAAATAAAGCCCTACCACTATGTAATCATCCCTTCTCTAGAGTAATAGTCCTCCTTAAAGGGCTCTTATCCTCCTGTAATAGTCCCCTTTCCTCTTCACAATAACCCTTCAGAGTAAGTCTCTTTTCTAATCCAAATATTCAATGAGATGCAAGTAGAACACACAGCAAAACCGTATGTCAGAACTCCAAGCACAACACCATGGGGAGAACCTGTGGATGTGTGTGCCCCGTCATGTAGGGCTCCTTTTGTGCATCTGTGTCACCATCCTGGGGACAACTGTGGGTGTGTGTCTGTCTTCCCTTCAAAGAGGAGACCTCCCCATAATACAGGTCACCTGCCCACTTGGTGTCCTGTCCACAACTCTCCCCATAACAGAGGTCACCTGCCCATTCCTTAGCCCTCTTGTCTCCACATCCCTGGACCTCTGTTCCATCAGAATCCAGGTCAGTGTGTCACAAGCCCTTCATTCTCCCATTTGCACTGGCCTGAGATGGTGATGGGTTCACTGTGATTGAGGGATAATGTACCATCACTTGTGGACACCCATCCTGTACTTGCAAGACACTCTCCTGTCTCCCAAGTACAAAGGTGTGGGTCACTCACCCTGTTTTCCTTGTCTGTGAACCTCAGCTGCCTGGTTTCCAAGAGAAGATTAAGGAGTGCTCAGCAGTAGTGCCACCCAGCCCTGGGGCCTCAGACAGCAGCCCAGGGAGCAAGCCGGGTGCACCTGCATAGCCTGGAGGCTTCCACTTCCTGTGGGTCTGCTGCACCCTCTGTGTTCTCAGTCCACTCAGGTGTGCAGGTGTGGCGCGTGCCAATGAGGTCAGGTTCTGCCCCCATGGGCCCGCAGTGAGACACTGGAGGAGGTTCTGTGTGACCTCACGCACGTC
>SJYE01015970.1:0-10172 GCA_006408755.1 Eudorcas thomsonii
GGAATACTGGTTTCCTTTCAGAACCACTGGTACTTCAGTCACAGACAGGTTATATAGGAGTACCACTTAGGCATCACTGGTGCTCTACATCTGGGTACTACCACTTGCCCAGCCCGACATCCCCAGCCCCTGTCACACCATGTAATGCTCTCATCCCTGTGCGTCCCGTGTGGTCTTCTGGGAACCTTGTCCGCTTCCCCCAAGAAAGGATCTGTTTGAAACCGCACTCGATGTACGCCTGGCATGTGTGTCCTGGGAACTGGCATGTCAGTTGCCTGAAACTTCAGGATCTGAAGTCCCTGCAGCATGCGTTCTCCTTGCACAAGTGTCAGTGTCCCTGTGTTTAGCAAAAGAGGCCTGGATCTCTTCCCTGCTCTCTGTCTTGGCAAGGAATGAAGTGGGTGTACTAGAGTCATCTGGCCGACTGTTGCCAGAAACGGATGACTTCCATTTCCTGCCAAAGTGTGTGGCTCCTATTCAGATGTGAGCCAAACTGAATCTCCTATACTCATATGCTCAGACGCCTACAGTTAGAGAGGTTCCCAGGCTCTGCTGGCATTGTCCCTGGAAATCACAATGCCCCTGAACCCAATCCCCTTGACACCCAATTCCCTTGGCCTCTTCTGAGTTGGTAGGTTCCATCACCTCTACTCCTTCTAATGCTCCTGTTCATTTTCGTCCTCCTGAGCATGATGATGTGCCTCCTTGGATGATGGCACTTCTCTGACTGAAGGGACAATTTCTCTTCTGATGGTCCTTCCTCTGGAGTCGATTAGGCTATGGGTTCTTTGTCATTTGTGGAACTCAGCTCCCCCTACAGAGGTGCCAATGCTTCCATCTCCTCCAGTGGGGGCTGGTTGCTCGAGGCTCCAGACCTTGGATATTCCTGGCACTGCTCCTCTGGCTTCTCCTACTGCTCCTGAGAGGACATGTTCTCCTGCTCCTCTTCCAGCACCACTTGAGCCTCCCAGATAATGTCTTTCACCAGCATCTGGAACACTTGCCAGACTGCACCACTTCTCCCTACTCCACGGCCTCTCCTTCCTCTACTGCCTCCCCGCTGAAGAAGGTAGGCTCCTCTCATGGTGGGCACCCTGCTGCCTGCAACATCCCCGATGGACCCAGCACAGCTGCATGTATCAGGGCCCTGGCAACCTGAATCCTCAGGGTCACACTGAAGACACCCCAGGGTCTCTGTGACCAGCAGGATCCAGGGAAAGGGTGATGCCTACAAAGGTGATGAATTCAGCATGCCTCTGTGAGAATCACCTGGGTCTCACATGCTGTCGACAGAACTTCTCTGAATGAGACTAGGACACATGAAGCGCCCAAGCCTCGAGTCTCAGCTTGTCACCTGCTACCCTCATGACCTGAATCCAGACTCTGCATCTAGGTTGTATCAGGCTGAGCTTCCCCACCTGGGAGAGGAGAGGGTCCTGGCTTCTATATGGGTCTGCCTTCTGGCCACATGCATGATCCCCTCACAAGCTCTGTGTCTTGTCCCTTATATCCCATGGAGGACCGACTGATATGCTGGCCACACGGGGCAGTTCCGCATGGGACTGATCAGGCCCTGAGCCCCCCACCCCCACCCCGGGCAGCCAAGAACCCAACATCACTCGTCCATTCTGGGGAGGCACAAAAGCACCACACTCAGCAATCCTGTTTCATCCCAGAGAGCTATGGTCCAACAACAAGTTGAGCAAGTTCAGGCTCATGGTGTCTGGCCTGAGGCTGGGAGCTCTGTATCCATCTTCACAGAAGCAGTGGAACAGAGAGGATGTCTCAGGCACAAAGAAGTCATTAAGGAATACAACTTTGGAATCGCTGTTGCTCTGCATCTCAGTACTCCCGCTAGCCCAGCTGCCACATGGACATCCCCAGCCCCTGCCATACCATCCAATGAGCTCATCCCTCTGGGTTCTCACATGGTCCTCTTGGACCCTTGTTCTCACCCCACAAGGGAAGATTCGTTTCTCACCACTCCTGATGTATGCCTGTCTTGTGTGTTTTGGGGAGTGGCATGTCACTGGCCTTAAACTATAGGATATATTTCTATGGGACAAGAGGAAGAGGACTTGGTGTTTCTCTGTGTGAGTGAAGAGATGGAAAATTAGCTGGAGAGCCCGTGTCATGTGTGGGATGGCAGTGCCATTTGTGAAAAGGAATAGAAAGAAGGTACCTCATAAGAAGAATGGAGTATTTGACATTTGCAGCAACATGGAAGGTATACTCTTAAGTAAAATAACACAGACAGAGTTACACAAATACTGTATGACATCACTTGTAGAATCTTAAAACACCAAAAAGTGGAAAATATAACAAAAATGGAAGCTCACAGATATAGAAAACAATCTACCTACCGGTTAACAGCAGGGAGAGGAAGAGGCAGGGGCAATACAAAGGTGGGGGAGTGGGAAGCACAGTTTTAGGTGAAAATTTGCTCAAGTATGTAATGCACAACATGGGGAATAGAGCCACTACTCTGTAATAAATATAAATGGAAAGCAAACTTTAACAATTGTATAATAAGAAAGAAAAGGAAAGAAAGAGGGTGGAGGAGGGAGGGAAGAAAGGAAGAAGTTAACAGTGCTTTTGGAGGTCCCAAAGCCAACATTGATTAGGCCCTTTCTATCAAAGGAATTTAGTTTATATTTTAAATTGTATTTATTTTAATTGGAGGCTGATTACTTTGCAATGTTGTAGTGATTTTTGCCATACTTGACAGGAATCCACCGCAGGTGTACATGTACTCCCCATCCTGAAACCCCATCCCACCTCCCTCCCCATCCCATCCCTCTGGGTCATCCCAGTGCAGCAGGCATGAGCACCAAGATTCATGCAGCGAACTTGGACTGGCGATCTGTTTCACATATGATAATATACATGTGTCAATGCTATTCTCTCAGGTCACCCCAGCCTAGCCTTCTCCCACAGATCCCAAAAGACTGATCTGTACATCTGTGACTGTTTTGCAGTCTCACATATAGGGTTATCATTACCTCTTACTAAATTCCATAAATATGTGTTCAGTTCTGTTCAGTTCAGTCACTCAGTCGTGTCCGACTCTTTGTGACCCCATGAATTGCAGCACACCAGGCCTCCCTGTCTGTCACCGACTCCCAGAGTTCACTCAGACTCAAGTCCATCGAATCATTGATGCCATCCTGCCATCTCATCCTCTGTTGTCCCATTCTCCTCCTGCCCCCAATCCCTCCCAGCATAGGAGTCTTTTCCAATGAGTCAATTCTGCATGAGGTGGCCAAATTACTGAAGTTTCAGCTTTAGCATCATTCTTTCCCAAGAAATCCCAGGGTTGACGTCCTTCAGAATGGACTAGTTGGATCTCTTTGCAGTCCACGGGACTTTCAAGAGTCTTCTCCAACACCACAGTTCAAAAGCATCAATTCTTCAGTGCTCAACCTTCTTCACAGTCCAACTCTCACATCCATACATGACCACTGGAAAAACCGTAGCCTTGAATACATCAACCTTAGTCGGCAAAGTAGTCTTTGCTTTTGCATATCTTATCTAGGTTGGTCATAACTTTTCTTCCAAGGAGTAAGCGTCTTTTAATTACATGTCTACAGTCACCAGCTGCAGTGATTTTGGAAACCCCCCCACAAAAAAAATATAAAGTCTGACACTGTATCCACTGTTTCCCCATCAATTTCCCACGAAGTGATGGGACCGGATGCCATTATCTTCATTTTCTGAATGTTGAGCTTAGTATACTTTATTGGTGTTTTTCTTTTTGACTTATTTCACTCTGTTTAATAAGCTCCAGTTTCATCTACCTCATTTGCACTAATTCAAGTGTATTCTTTTTAATGGCTGATTAATATTCCACTATGTATATGTACCACTGCTTTCTTATCCATTCGTCTGCTAATGGATAAGAAATGGACATCTAGGTTGCTTCTAGGTCCCGGCTATTGTAAACAGTGCTGTGATGATCATTCGGGTGCACATTTCTCCTTCAATTTTGATTTCTTCAGTGTGAATGCCCAGCAGTAGTATTGCTGGGTAATATGGCAGTTCTAGTTCCAGTTTTTTTAAGGAATCTCCACACTGTTCTCCATAATGGCTGTACTAGTTTTCATTCCCACAAAAAGGGTAAGACCTTTCCCTTTACTGCACACCCTCTCCATCATTTATTGCTTGAGATTTCTGGATAGCAGCCATCCAAACTGGCATGAGATGGTACTTCATTGTGGCTTTGATTTTCACTTCTCTGATAATGAGTGATGTTGAGAATCTTTTCATGTGTTTGCTTGTGATCAGTATGTCTTCTTTGGAGAAATGTCTGTTTAGATCTTTGGCACATTTGTTGAGTGGGTCATTTAATCTTCCTGAATTGAGCTGTAGGATCTGCTTGTATATTTTTGAGATTAATTCTTTGTCAGTTGCTTCGTTTGCTATTATTTTCTCCCATTCTGAAGCCTGTCTTTTCACCTTGCCTATACATTTCTTCGTTGTGCAAAATCTTTTAAGTTTAATTAGGTGTTATTTGTTTATTTTTGCTTTTATTTCTATGACTCTGGGGTTGGGTTATAGAGTATCTTGCTGTAAACTTTTTTTTTCTGTGCATTCATTGTTGTTTTATTTTGAAGTAGGGTTGATTTCTGATACTGTGTTTGTTTCAACTGTACAGGAGCAGGATTCAGAGATACACAGACGTTTATCAAATCTTTTTTGGGTTCATTTTCCCCAGAGAGAGTAGTACAGTGTCTCCAGTAGGCTGACCTTTGCTATTCAACACTGTGTTTCCTGATTATCTGTTTGATGTATGTTAATGCCAGTTTGTTCCTTGCAAACTCTTCATTTATGCCACATCCCTAACTTTTTCTTTTAATAATCATAAGTTGGTTTTCTAAGTTTGTGAGTCTGTTTCTACTATGTAATAGCCTGCATTTGCATTAATATCAAGAAGATGCTTGGTAGTGATTACCTTCTGTAATTTGTCTTTCTCTATAGGCCTTCCTTCACTTAGTATGATAATCACTCTATCCATCCATGCTGTGGTCACTGACATTATTCCATTGTGATTCAGGACTGGGTAGCATTCCAGTGCAGAGGTGCACCACTCTGACTTCATTTTCCTGTCAACGAGTAACTTCATAGACTTTGTTGCAGGGAGGGCTTCTCTGGTGTCCCAACTAGTAGACCATCCACCTGCCAATGCAGGAGACGAGGGTTCAGTCCTTGGATGAGGAAGATCCCCTGGCGAAAGTCATGGCAACCCACTCCAGTATTGTTGTCATTGGAATTTTGAAGAAAGCTAGATTAAAAGTGTTCTATAATCAGCATGTTTATCCCAGAACTTTCAGTTTTATTTCCACCACACAGCATCAGCAGCAAGCAGTGGCTGTGTCACACTGGAGCAGTGAGCACCTGAGAGGAGATAACACATATCTAAGATCAGGAGTAGGGATCATGAGGATATATTCCACGCCCAAGTTCAGGAGTTGTGGTTGTGGAGAGATACCAATGTTCGAGGTAAGGAGTGGTCTAATCATATGGATCACAGCTTGTCTAACTCAGTGAGACTATCAGTCATGCTGTGAAAGGCTGCCCAAGAGGGATGGGTCATGGTGGTGAGTTCTGACAAAACGTGGGCCACAGGAGAGGGGAATGGCAAGCCACTTAAGTATTCTTGTCTTGAGAACCCCATGAACAGTATGGAAGGCAAAATGATAGGAAACTGAAAGATGAGCTCCTTAGGTCGGTAGATGCCCAATATGTTACTGGAGATCAGTGGAGAAATCACTCCAGAGAGAATGAATAGACAGAGCCAAAGCAGAAAAAACAGCCAGTTGTGGAAGTGAGTGGTGATGAAAGCATGGGTGAATACTGTAAAGAGCAATCTTGCATAGGAACCTGGAATGTTAGATGCATGAGTCAAAGCAAATTGGTTGTGGTGAAACAGGAGATGGCAAAAGTGAACGTTGACATTTTAGCAATCAGCAATTAAAATGGACTGGAATGGATGAATTTAACTCTGATTACCATTAATTCACTACTGTGGGCAAGATTTTCCTTGGAAGAAATGGAGTAGCCGTCATAGTCAAAGAAAGAGTCCAAAATGCTGTGCTTGGATGCAATCTCAAAAATGACGGAATGATGTCTGTTTGTTTCCATGGCAAACCATTCAATATCATGGTAATGAAAGCCTGTGCCCTGACCAGTAATAGTGAAAAAGCTGACGTCGAATTGTTCTGTGAAGACCTTTTAGAACTGACACACAAAAAAGTTGTCCTTTTCATTACAGGGGACTGGAATGCAAAAGTAGGAAGTCAAGAAACATCTGGAGTGACAGGAAACTTTGGCCTTGGAATACAGAATGAAGCAGGGCATAGGCAAATAGAGTTTTGTAAAGAGAACACACTGGTCATAGCAAACACCCTCTTCCAAAAACACAAGAGAAGACTACACATGGACATCACCAGATGGTCAACACCAAAATCAGATTGATTATATTCTTTGCAGTGAAAGATGGAGAATCTCTATATAGTCAATGAAAGCGAGATGAGGAGCTGACTGTAGCTCAGATCATGAACTCCTTATTACCAAATTCAGACTCAAACTGAAGAAAGTAGGAAAAACCGCTAAACCATACAGGTATGACCTAAATCAAATCCTTTATGATTATACAGTGGAAGTGAGAAATATATTTAAGGGCCTAGATATAATAGATAGAGTGCCTGATGAATTATGGACGGATACTCATGACATTGTACAGGAGACAGAGATCAAGACCATCCCCATGGAAAAAAAATGCAAAAAAAAAAAAAAAAGCAAAGCAAAACAAAACAAAACAAAACGTCAGCAAAATGGCCTTCTGGATAAGCCTTACAAATAGCTGTGAAAGGAAGAGAGGTGAAAAGCAAAGGAGAAAAGGAAAGATATAAGCATCTGAATGCAGAGTTCCAAAGAAAAGCAAGAAGAGATAAGAAAGCCTTGTTCAGCGATCAGTGCAAAGAAATAGAGGAAAAGAACAGAATGGGAAAGACAAGAGGTCTCTTCAGGAAAATTAGAGATACCAAGGGAACATTTCATGCAAAGATGGGCTCGATAAAGGACAGAAATGGTCTAGACCTAACAGAAGCAGAAGATATTAAGAAGAGGTGGCAAGAATACACGGAAGAACTGTACAAAATATATCTTCAAGACCCAGATAATCATGATGATGTGATCACTAATTTAGAGCCAGATATCTTGGAATATGAAGTCAGGTGGGCCTTAGAAAGCATCACTACGAACAAAGCTAGTGGAGGTGATGGAATTCCTGTTGAGCTGTTTCAAATCCTGAAAGATGATGCTGTGAAAGTGCTGCACTCAATATGCCAGCAAATTTGGAAAACTCAGCAGTGGCCACAGGACTGGAAAATGTCAGTTTCCATTCCAATTCCAAATAGGGCAATGCAAAACTTTGCTCAAACTACCGCACAGTGGCACTCATCTCACATGCTAGTAAAGTAATACTCAAAAGTCTCCATTACCCAAGCCAGGCTTCAGCAATATGTGATCCATTAACTCCCTGAAGTTCAAGCTTGTTTTAGAAAAGGCAGAGGAACCAGAGATCAAGTTGCCAACATCCGCTGGATCATGGAAAAAGCAATAGAGTTCCAGAAAAACATCTACTTCTGCTTTACTGACTATGACAAAGCGTTTGACTGTGTGGATCACAGTAAACTGTGGAAAATTTTGAAAGAGATGGGAATACCAGACCACCTAACCTGCCTCTTACAGAAATATGTATGCAGGTCAGGAAGCAGCAGTCAGAACTGGACATGGAACAACAGACTGGTTCCAAATAGGAAAAGGATTACGTCAAGGCTGTATATTGTCAACCTGCTTATTTAACATCATGAAAAACGCTGGACTGGAAGAAACACAAGCTGGAATCAACATTACTGGGAGAAATATCAGTAACCTCAGATACGCAGATGATACCAGCCTTATGGCAGAAAGTGAAGAGGAGCTAAAAAACCTCTTGATGAAAGTGAAAGAGGAGAGTGAAAAAGTTGCCTTAAAGCTCAACATTCAGAAAACTAACATCATGGCATCTGGTCCCATCACCTCATGGGAAATAAATGTGAAAACATTGGGAACAGTGTCAGACTTTATTTTGGGGGGCTCCAGAAACACTGCCGATGGTGACTGCAATCATCAAATTAGAAAACACTTACTCTTGGAAGAAAAATTATGACCAACCTAGATAGTATATTCAAAAGCAGAGACATTACTTTGCCGACTAAGTTCTGTCTAGTCAAGGCTATGGTTTTTCCTGTGGTCATGTATGGATATGAGAGTTGCACTGTGAAGTAGGCTGAGCGCCAAAGAATTGATGCTTTTGAACTGTGGTGTTGGAGAAGACTCTTGAGAGTCCCATGGACTGCGAGGAGATCCAACTAGTACATTCTGAAGATCAACTTTGGGATTTCTTCTGAAGGAATGATGATAAGCTGAAACTCCACTACTTTGGCCACTTCATGTGAAGAGTTGACTCATCAGAAAAGATTCTGATGCTGAGAGGAATTGAGGGCAGGTGGAGAAGGGGATGACCGAGGATGAGATGGCTGGATGGCATCATGAACTCTATGTATGTGAGTCTGAGTGAACTCCGAGAGATGGTAATAAACAGGGAAGCCTGGTGTGCTGCGACTCATGGGGTCGCAAAGAGTCAGACACAACTGAGTGACTGAACTGACCTGAACTCGTGACATTTTACAGGAGGCAATGACCAAGATCATTCCCAGGAAGAACAAATGCAGAAAGGCAAAATGGTTCTCTGAGGAGGCCTTACAGATAACTGTGGTAAAAGGAGAAGTGAAAAGCCAAGGACAAGAGGATAGATATACCCATTTGAATGCAGTTCCAGAGACTAGCAAAAAGAGATAACAAAGCTTTCCTCAGTGATTAGTGCAAAGAAAGAGGAAAACAATAGAATGGGAATGTGTAGAGATCTCTTCAAGAAAAACAGAGAAATGAAGGGAAAGTTTCCTGCAACAGTGGGCTCAATAAAGGAAAGAAATATTATGGACCGAAGAGAAGTAGAAGATATTAAGAACAGGTGGCAAAGATAAACAGAAAAACTGTACAAAAAAAGATCTTCACAATGCAGATAATCACTATGGTGTGATCACTCACCAAGAACCAGACATCCTGGAATGTGAAGCCAAGTGGACCTTAGGAAGCATCACTATGAAGAAAGCTAGTGGGGTTGATGGAATTCCAGGTGAATTATTTCAATTCCTAAACGATGGTCCTGTGAAACTACTGAACTCAATATGCGAGCAAATTTAGAAAACTCAGCAGTGGCCACAGGACAGGGAAAGGTCCGTTTGCATTCCACTCCCAAAGAAAGGCACTGTCAAAGAATACTCAAAGTATTACGCAATTACATGCATTGCACATGGTAGCAAAGTAATGCTCAAAATTCTCCAGGCCAAGCTTCAACAATACGTGAGCCATGAAATTCCAGATGTTCAAGCTGATTTTACAAATGGCAGAGGAACCCAGTATTCAAGTTTCCAGCATCCTCTGCATCATCACAAAAGCAACAATTTCAGAAAAACCTCTATTTCTGCTTTGTTGACTAGGTTAAATGCTTAGACCGTGTGGATCACAATAAACTGGAAAATTATGAAAAAAGATGGGAATACCAGACCACCTGAGCTGCCTCTTGAGATATCTACATGCAGGTCAGGAAGCAACTGATAGAACTCCTCATGGAACAACAGACTGGTTTTTGATAGGAAAAGGAGTATGCGAAGGCTGTATATCTTCACCCAGCTTATTTAACTTATACGCAGAGTACAACATGACAAACATTTGCCTGGATGAGACACAAGCTGGAATCAAGATTGTGGGGAGAAATATTAATAACCTCAGATATACATGTGACACCACCCTTACTGCAGAAAGTGAAACAGAACTAGAGCCTCTTGATGAAAGGAGGAGAGTGAAAAAGGTCGCTTAAAACACAGTCTTCAGAAAACTAGGATCATTGCATATGGTACTATCAGTTCATGGCAAATTCATGGGGAAAGAGTGGAAGACTTTATTTTTTTCACGTGAGCTCTGTGTCCTTGTGTGGCTGTGTGCAGAAGTGCTTTCAGTACCCCCAGTGGTTCCCCTAGCCCACCCCTGTGCTCAGCTTTCTCCCC
>SJYE01015971.1:0-10806 GCA_006408755.1 Eudorcas thomsonii
ACAGAAGCCCCAAGGCCAGCTGTGGCACTGTGAGTGAGTCTGGGGCCTCCTCCCCAGAGGAAGCACTCGGTTTGAGGGGCCCCTGGGCCTGGAGGTTCCCAAGGGTTAGGGCACCTTGAACAAATTAGGCTAAGGGGACAGGCAACTTCAGGGGCTCAGGTGAGCCTCTGTCTGCAGGGGGTGAGTCACCCTGACCCTGGGATTTGGTGGCATGGGCATGGCGTGGCCAAGGCTTGGGGCTCAGAGCAGGTGCCCATTGGGATTGGGGGGCAGAACTGGCCTGCGTGTCAACATGCAATTCAGGGCTCCACCAATCTAGCGCACGTTAGGATACAAGCTTTCCCAGCCCCTCTTCTGCCAGTAACCCTCAGTGGCAAAGGACAGCTTGCCAGTGAGCGCCTTCATCTGGCCTGATGGCAGGAGCCCAGTGCAGCGGTCAACCAGGTCTGTGCAACCGGGGAGGGGAAGGAGCAGTACAGAGGGTGCCCAAGCTGGAATCCTGGGTGCTGTGTGCTCAGTGACCTGACACGGACCGGGGTGAGCAGGGCCTGGATGGCTGTGAAGTAGGGCAGTGCCTGGGAATGCAGGCTACACTGCCTCACTGTCCTCGGGAATCCCAGAGAAGGAAGAGAAGCTCCCTATCCACCCACAAGCAGTTATCACTTCATGTCTGACATGAACAGATTTTCTGTATGAGTAAGTGTACTTATTTACAAACTTAAATAAAGTGGGTTGTTCTAACCATACTACCCTGCACAGGCAAGGGCCAGGAGCCATATGTCCTGCCAGTTCCTGGGAAGAATGGAAGGTGCCCACCCAGAGGATCCCAGCGGGGTTCTGAGTGGTGGCTAGGGGATCAGCAAAGCGATTGCAGTGAGCAGACCTGTAGGTCCACAGAGGATCCTCAGGACAGTAGAGAGCATCAGGACTGGGAGGGGTGAAAGAGGAGTGGCCCTGAAGCCTAGGGCTGAAAATTGGGGTGACGTATGAGGGTTTACCATCTGAGCCACCAGGGAGGGTTTGGCCTCTGGTAGAATTTCTGCTCCAGAAGTACTGCGGTTAATCAGTCTCCTCACAGCTGTCCCATGGCTCCAGTCTCAGCCTGTCACCACTATCCTCATGACGTGAATCCAGGCTCTGCATCCAGGCTGCATGAGCCTGAGCTTCCCCACTGTGGAGAAGAGAAGGTCCTAGCCTATACACTGATCTGCCTTCAGTCCTCAATTTCTGACCCCCTCACAACCTCTGAATCTTGTCACTTACCTCTCATGGCCAGACCTTCTTCCTGGGGGTAATATTTCAGATGATTGACTCACAGGTCCTCGTCAAAGATCTGCTGGCCACACAGGGAAGGAGACCTTATAGATGACCAGTTCCGAGCCCTCCCATGGGCAGCCAAGAACCTCAACAACAATCGTCCTTTCTGGAGAAGCACAGATTGACCCCACCTCAGCAATCTTGTTACATCCTGAAGAGATGTGGTCCAAGGACCAGTTGAGAATTTTCACGCTGCTGGTGTCCGGCCTGAGGTTAGGAGCTCCTCATCCATCCTCAGAGAATCAGTGGACCAGAGGGGACGTACGTGCCCTATATCCTGAAGGAGGACAGGGGAGACAGCAAAGATTAAAGTAGTTGGTGCACCAACTTCCTCTCCCTTTTACTGACACTGTCCTGGGAGCCCGAATGCACAAGTGATGACAAAGAAGTACTCCTTAATGATCTCTCTGTTCCTGAAGCACAGGTTGTCCCGAAAGGAAAAAAAAAAAGAAAAAAAAATTAGCAGCGATCCTGGGGATGGCTTCATTCCTGCACCTTCCAGGACCGTGAGGATTGAAAAGCTGAAGGTGCACAAGCTTCTAGGGTCCGCAGCTTGCCTCCCAGGCTGGCATCAGCATCTTCCACTGTTCCTTTCCAAAGGCTCACAGCGAACACACACAGCCAAGTCATAGGATCTCCTGACCCTCACTTTGCCTGCCCATCTCCCCCACCCACCTGTCCTCAGGCTCCCTCCTTGCCCTTCAAAGCCATCATAGAGATAAGCAAGTCTTCATCTCGGTCGCTGACCATGACGGGCCTCTGGCGGTGGTTTATAATCTGTTTGAAGTCAAAGAACCAGTCATACCACATGCCTGGGAAGGAAGAGTCTCGAGTAACACGGTGAGTCTCGGGCAGAGCTAGGGCACCGGAACAGGCATCTGTCAGTACTCCCCATACTTGTTTCTTATAGGGACCACCCATACTTCAGGCACAGACAGGTCGTAAGGAGTACCACTTTGGCATTACTGGTGCTCTGCACCTGGGTACTCCTCTTTGCTGAGCCACCACACTGACATCCCCAGATCTGCCACACCATGTGATGCTCTCATCCCTCTGGGTCCCCTGTGGTCTTCTGAGACACTTGTCCACATCCCCCAAAGGAAGATCTGTTTCCAACCATTATGATGTATGCCTGTCATGTTTATCCTGGGGAGTGGAATGTCAGGGACCTTAAACTTCAGAATCTGCAGTCTGTGCAGCATGCATTCTCTGTGCACAAGTGCCAATGGGTGTGCATTTAGCAAGAGAGGCCTGGTTCTCTTCCTTGCTCCCTGTCTTCACAAGGGGTCGCATGGAAGTACTGCTGTCATATGGGACACTGTCTCCAGTCACTGAAGACATCCATTGCCTGCCAAAGTTTGTGGCTTCTATTCAGATGCAAGCCAAACTTAGCCTCCCAGAGTCATTTTCTCAGACATATACAGTTAGAAAGATTCCCGGACTCTGCTGGCACTGTGGTTATGGAGATCACAGCTCCCACGAACCCCAGTTCATTGTCCCCCAATTCCCTTGGCCTCCATGCAGATCGTGAGTTCCCTCACCCCACCTCTCCTCCTGCTCCTGTTCCTTCTCATTCTCTTGAGCATCTGACACTGGGAAGTGACACTAAGGAAATGGCTTTGGCCCACAAGCCATGGATGCCCTGGAAAATGGCACGAATATGACTCAAGGGACGCTTTCTCCACTGATGGTTCTTCCTCTGGAGCTGAAGTTAAGCTTTCAGGTCTTTCTCATTCACAGAGCTCAGCTCCGCTAGCAGGGCCACCAATGCCTCCAGCGCCTCCAGTGGGGGCTGGTCGTTCGAGTCTCCTGTCCTTGAATGTTCCTGGCCTTGCTCCTATGGCTTCTCCTATCTCTCCTGCGAGGACAGCTTCCCCTGCTCCTCTTCTGACCCCACTTCAACCTCCTCAATGATGTCTTCCACCAGCAGCTGGAACAATTGCTGGACCGCACGACCTCTCCTTCTTCCAGAGCTTCTCCTTCCTCCTTTGCCTTCCCACTGAAGAAGGCAGCCTCTTCAACTAGTGAGCCACCTGCTGCCTGTGACATCACTGACTGTCCCAGCCTGCCAGCAGGTCTCAGGGCTCTGGCACCCTGAATCATCAGGCTCACAGAAAAGAAGCCCCAGCATCCTTATGAGCAACAGGACCCAGGGAAGGATGATGCCAACAAAGGTGCTCAATTCAGCCTGTCTTGGTGAGAATCAGCTGGGTCTCTTGTGCTATAACCAGAGCTTCTCTCAATGAGACTAGGACTCATGAAGACCCCAAGCCTCCAGTCTCAGCCTGTCACCTGTTACCCTCATGAGGTGAATCCAGACTCTGCATCCAGGCTGCATGATCCTGAGCTTCCCCACCAGGGAGAGGAGAGGGTCCTGGCCTGTACACCAATGTGTCTTCAGGCATCCACTCCTGACCCCCTCACAACCTGTGTCTTGTCACTTACCTCTCATGGCAGGACCTTCCTCCTGGGGGTAATACTGAAGGGAATTGACACACAGGCCCTCTCCATGATCTTCTGGCTGCACAGATCAGCCAGCAGAGGAGCAGGGGAAGACAGCATATGGATGATGAGCCCCGAGCCCTCCAATGAGCAGCCAAGAACCCCAACAACAATCGTCCATTCTGGGGAGGTCCAGATGGACCTCAACTCATCAATCCTGTTACATCCTGGAGAGTTTTGGTCCAAGAACAGCTTGAGGACGTTCACGCTGCTGGTGTCCGGCCTGAGGTTGGGAGCTTCCCATTCATCCTCACAAAAGCAGTGGACCAGAGAGGATGTACATGCCCTATACCCAGAAGGAGGACAGGGGAGACAACAAAGATTCAGGTAAGTGGTGCATCTGAATCCCTCTCCCACCCACCCACACCACCCTGGGAGCCAGGTTGTACCAGCGATGCCAAAGTGGTACTCCTTAAAGTTCTTTCTGTTCATGAAGCATAGGTTGTCCCGAAAGGAAAATACCAGCTTGCAGCAGGCCTGGGGATGGCCTCGTTCTGGCACCTGTCAGGACCGGGTGGTTGGAAAAAGTGTGGGTGCACAAGGTTCTAGGGTTCGCAGCTTGCCTGCCAGGAAGGTATTAGCATATTCCACTTTTCCTTTCCAAAGGCTCATGGCGAACACACGCAGCTGGGTCATAGGATCCCCTGATCTCCACTTGCCTGCCCAGATCCCCCAACCACCTGTCCTCAGGCTTTTCCCCTGCCCTTCAAAGCCATCATGGAGATAAGCAAGTCTTCATCTCGGTTGCTGACTATGATGGGCATACGGTGGTGATTCGTAATCTGCTCGAAGTCAAGGAACTTGTCATGTCACATGCCAGGAAGGAAGAGTCTCATGTAACAGAGTTAGTCTCGGGCAGAGAAAGGGCACCAGAACAGGCATCTGTAAGTACTCCATTTTTGGAGTACTGGTTTCCTTTCAGGACCACTGGTACTTCAGGCACAGACAGGTCATATAGGGGTAACATTTAGGCATCGCTGGTGCTCTGCATCTGGATCCTCCAGCTTGCCCAGTCACCACACCCACATTCCCAGCCCCTGCCACACCATGTGATGCTCTCATCCCTCTGCATCCCCTGTGGTCTTCTGGGACACTTGTCTGCTTCCCTCAAGGAAGTATCTGTTTGAAACCACACTCGATGTACGCCTGGTATGTGTTTCCTGGGAACTAGCATGCCAGTTGCCTGAAACTTCCGAATCTGCTGTCCCTGCAGCAGGCAATCTCCAAGTGCAATGGCCTGTGTCTGTGCATTTAGCAAGAGAAGCCTGGGTCTCTTCCCTGCTCCCTTACTTGACAAGGAAAGATGTGGATGTACTGGAGTCATATGCCATACTGTCTCTGGTCATTGATGACATCCATTCCTGGCCAAAGTATGTGGATTCTATTCAGATGTGAGCCAAACTGAGCCTCCCATGGTCATTTGCTCAGATACATACAGGTAGAAAGATTCCCAGGCTCTCCTGGCACCTTGGCTGTAGAGATCACATCAACCACAGACATTAATCCATGCTCTGCATCCAGGCTTCCTGAACCTGAACTTCCCCACCACAGAGAGAAGGCCCTGGTCTCTATACCGATCTGCCTTCAGGACTCACCTCCTGACCCCTTCACAGTCTCTGTGTCTGTCACTTACCTCTCATGGCAAGACCTTCCTCTTGGGGTTAATATTGCAAGGGATTGACTAACAGGCCCTGTCCAATAATCTGATAGCCGCACAGGGGAGGACAGCACATGGATGACCAGCCCTGATCCCTCCCATGGGCAGCCAAGAACCCCAACATCAATCGTCCATTCTGGGGAGGGCCAGATAGACTCCACTTCAGCAATCCTATTACATCTTGGAGCGTTGTGGTCCAAGAACCAGTTGAGGACGTTCATGCTGCTGGTATCCTGCCTGAGGTTAGGTGCTCCCCATCCATCATTGCAGAAGCAGTGGACCAGAGAGGACGTACATGCCCTATATCCTGAAGGAGGACAGGGAAGACAGCAAAGATTCAGGTAGGTGGTGCATCCGACTCCCTCTCCTACCCACCCACAATGCCATGGGAACCAGGTCGCACCAGCGATGCCAAAGTGGTACTACTTAACAATCTCTTTGTTCCTGAAGCACAGGTTGCCCCTAAATGAAACTACCAGCTTGCAGCTGGCCTGGGGATGGCCTCATTCTGGCACCTGCCAGGACCGGGAGGATGGAAAAGGGGAAAGTGCACAAGTTTTTACAGTCCGCAGCTTGCCTGCCAGGCAGACATCAGCATCTTCTGCTTTTCCTTTCCAAAGGCTCATGACGAACACAGGCAGCTGGGTTTTAAGATCCCCGACCCACACTTGCCTGCCAAGCTCCCCCACCCAGCTGTCCTCAGGATCACTCTTTGCCCTTCAAAGCCATCATGGAGATAAGCAAGTTTTCATTTCAGTCGGTGACTATGAGGGTCATCTGACGGTGGTTTATAATCTGTTCCAAATCAAGGAACCATTCATGCCGCAAGCTGGGGTAGGAAGTGTACTAACAGGGTTAGCCTAGGGCAGAGCAAGGGCACCAGAACAGGCATCTGTAAGGACTCTCTTTTGAGAGTACTTGTTTCCCATTGGGACCACCTGTACTTCAGGCACAGACAGATCGTATAGGTGTACCACTTTGGCATCACTGGTGTTCTGCATGTGGGTACTCCCACTTTCCCAGCCACAACACCAACATCCTCAACCCCTGCCACAGCATGTGAGATGCTCACTCCTTTGCATCCCCTTTCGTCTTCTGGGACCCTTGTCAGCATCCCCAAAGGGAGGATCTGTTTCTGACCCCTCCTGTTGTATGCCTGGCATGTGTGTCCTGGGAACTGGCATGTCACTTGCCTGAAACTTCAGTATCTGCAATCCCTGCAACATGTGCTCTGTGTACGCAAGTGTCTGTGTCCGTGTGTTTAATGAGAGAGGCCTGGGCCTCTTCCCTGCTCCCTGTCTTGACAAGGAATGACGTGGGTGTACTGGAGTCATCTGGCTGACTGTCGCCAGTCACTGATGACATCCATTTCCTGCCAAAGCGTGTGGCTCCTATTCAAATGTGAGCCAAACTGAGCCTTCCATGGTCATTTGCTCAGACACGTACAGGTAGAAAGATTCCCAGGCTCTCCTGGCACTGTGGCTGTGGAGATCACAGCTCCCACAGACGTGAACCCATGCTCTGCATCCTGGCTGCCTGAACCTGAGCTTCCCCACTGGGGGAGGAGAGAATCCTGGCGAGAGGAGAGGGTCCTGGCCTCTATACTGATCTGCCTTCAGGACTCACCTCCTGAGCCCCTCACAACCTCTGTGTCTGTCACTTATCTCACATGGCAGGACCTTCCTCTTGGGGTTAACACTGCAGGAGATAGACTCATAGGCCCTTTCCAATGATCTGCTAGCTTCACAGGGGAGGACAGCATTCCCACGGCAGCCAAGACCCCCAAAACCAATCGTCCATTGTGAGGAGATCCAGTTGGACTCCACCTCAGCAATCCTGTTACATCCTGGAGAGTTGTGGTCCAAGAACCAGTTGAAGACATTAACGCTCCTGGTGTCCTGCTTGAGGTTGGGAGCTCCCCATCCATCTTCACAGAAGCAGTGGACCAGAGAGGACATACATGCCTTATATGCTAAGAGAGCACAGGGGAGTCAGCAAAGATTCAGTAGGCGGTGCATCTGACTCCCTCTCCCACCCACTCACAATGCTCTGGGAGCCAGGTCACACCACCAATGCCGAAGTGGTACTCCTTAATGATCCCTCTGTTCCTGAAGCACGGGTTGTCCCGAAAGGAAAATACCAGCTTGCAGTGGGCCTAGGGATGGTCTCATTTCGGCACCTGCCAGGACCGGGAGAATGGAAAACATGAAGGTGCACAATTATTAGGGTCCGAAGCTTGCCTGATATGCAGGCATTAGCATCTTCTGCTTTTCCTTTCCAAAGGCTCATGACTAACACAGGCAGCCGGGTTATAGGATCCCCAAACCCCCATTGCCAGTCCAGCTCCTGCATCCAGCTGTCCTCAGGGTCCCTTTCTGCCTTTCAAGGCCATCATGTAGATAAGCAAGTCTTCATCTTTGTCACTGACAAGGTCGGTAATCAGGGGATGGTTAATAATCTATTTGAAATCAGGGAACCAGTCATGCCACATTCCGGGGAAGAAGAGTATACTAACAGGTTTAGCCTCGGGCAGAAGAAGGGCACCAGAACAGGCATCTGTCAGTACTCCCTTTAGGGAATACTTGTTTCCCTTTGGGACCACCCATACTTCAGGCACAGACAGGTCATATAGGTGTACCACTTTGGCATTGCTGGTGCTCTGCATGTGGGTACTCCCGCTTTACCGTTCGCAACACCAACATCTCCAGCCCCTACCACAGCATGAGTGGCACCCATGCCTTTGGGTCCCTTGTCTTCTTCTGGAACTCTTGTCTGAATCCCTAAAGGTAGGATCTATTTCTCACCCCTCTTATTGTATGCCTGGCATGTGTGTCCTGGGAATTGGCATGTCAGTTGCCTGAAACTTCAGGATCTACATTCTCTGCAGCATTCGTTCTCCGTGTGCAAGTGTCTGTGTCCATGTGCTTAGCAATAGAGGCCTGGGTCTTTTCCCTGCTCCCTGTCTTGACAAGGGATGACGTGGATGTACTGGAGTCATCGGGCTGACTGTTGCCAGTCACTGATGACATACATTTCCTGTCAAAGTGTGTGGCTCCTATTCAGATGTGAGCTGAACTGATCCTTCCTTACTCATCTGCTCAGACACATAAAGGTAGAGAGGTTCCCAGACTCCAATGGCATTGTGCGTATGGAGATCACAGTGCCCCTGAACCCCAATGCCCTTGGACCCCAATTCCTTTGGCCTCCCCTCAGCTGGTGGGTTTCCTCACACCCACCCCTATTCCTATTCCTGTTCCTTCTTGTCCTCCTGAGCATGATGATATGCCTCCCTGGATGATGGCACTTCTATGACTGGAGTGACAGTTTCTCTTATGATGGTCCTTCCTCTGGAGTTGATTAGGCTATGGGTCTTTGTCATTTGCGGAGCTCAGCTCCCCCTGCAGGGCAGCCAGTGCTTCCATCGCCTCCAGTGGGGACAGGTTGTTCGAGGCTCCAGTCCTTGTATATTCATAGCCCTGCTCCTCTGTCTTCTCCTACTGCTCCTGTGAGGACAGCTTCTCCTTCTTCTCTTCTGCTACCATTTCAACCTTCTCAATGATGTCTTTCATCAACAGCTGGAACACTTGCCAGACTGTACCACTTTTACTCCACTGCCTCTCCTTCCTCCATTGCTTCTCCACTGAAGAAGGCAGCATCCTCGCTTGGTGGGCATCCTGCTGCCTGTGGCATCCTCGACGGCCCCAGCGCAGCTGCAGGTCTCAGGGCCCTGGCACCCTGAATCCTCGGGCTCACACTGAAGACGCCCTAGGATCTCAATGACCAGCAGGATCCACGGAAGGATGATGCAGGCAAAGGTGATGAATTCAGCCTGCCTCCATGAGAATCACCTGGGTCTCATATGCTGCAAACAGAACTTCTTTGAATGAGCCTAAGACACATGAAGCTCCCAAGCTTCCAGTCTCAGCCTGTCTCATGCTACCCGTGTGGCATGAATCTGGACTCTGCATCTAGGCTGCATCAGCCTGAGCTTCCCCACCTGGGAGAGGAGAGGGTCCT
Source organism: Eudorcas thomsonii (assembly GCA_006408755.1). Classification (NCBI taxonomy): domain Eukaryota; kingdom Metazoa; phylum Chordata; class Mammalia; order Artiodactyla; family Bovidae; genus Eudorcas; species Eudorcas thomsonii. The sequence continues at coordinate 9,494 of SJYE01015971.1, forward strand.
GGCCTCTATTTGGATCTGTCTTCAGGCCTCATGCATGATCCCGTCACAAGTTATCTGTCTTGTCACTTATGTCTCAAGGGGGGACTTACTGATCTGCTGGCCACACAAGGGAGGTCAGCATGGGACTGAACAGGCCCCGAGCCCTCCCTGGGCATCCAAGAACCCCAACATCACTCATCCATTATGGGGAGGCACAAAGGCCCCTCCCTCAGCAATCCTGTTTCATCCCAGAGAGCTGTGGTCCAACAACCAGTTGAGCAAGTTCAGGCTTATGGTGACTAGCCTGAGGCTGGGAGCGCTGCATCCATCCTGACAAAAGCAGTGGACCAGAGAGGACGTACAGGCACAGAGAGGTCATTAAGAAGTACAACTATGGCATCGCTGGTCCTCTATATCTCAGTATTCCTGCTTGCCCAGCCACCACACCGACATCCCCAGCCCCTGCTTTACCATCCAGCAAGCTTATACCTCTGGGTTCTCCGTGGTCCTCTTGGACCCTTGTTCTCACCCCACAAGGGAGGATTTGTTTCTGACCACTCCTGATGTATGCCCGTCTTGTGTGTCCTGGAGACTGACATGTCACTGGCCTGAAACTACAAGATATATTTCTATGGGAGAAGAGGAAGAGGACTTGGTGTTTCTCTATGTGAGTGAACACATGAAAATTTAGCTGGGGATCCCATTTCATGTGTGGGGTGGCAGTGCCATTTGCGCAAAGGCATAGAAAGAAGGTATCCCATAAGAATGAATATTGACATTTGCAGCAACATGGAAGGTATACTATTAAGTAAAATAACACAAATAGAGTTAGACAAATAATGTATGACATCACTCATAGAATCTATAAACACCAGAAAGTAGAGAATATAACAAAAATAGAGGATCACAGATACAGAGAACAATCTACTGGATAATAGCAGGGAGGGGAAGAGGCAGGGCTAATACAGAGGTGTGGGAGTGGAAGGCACACTATGTTAGGTAAAAAATGAGCTCAAGGATGTACTGTACAACATAGGGAATAGAGCCAGAACTCTATAATAACTATAAATGGAAAACAAACTTTAAAAATTGTATAATAAAAGAGAAAGGGAAAGAAAGATGGGGAGGAAGGAGGGAAGAAAGGAAGAAAATTAACTGTATTTTTGGAGGTCACAAAACCAAAATTGATTAGGGCCTTTTTAGCAAAGGAATTTAGTTTTTATTTTAAAATGTATTTATTTTAATTGGAGGCTAATTACTTTACAATGCTGTAGTGGTTTTTGCCATACTTGACAGAAATCCATCACAGCTGTACATGTGTTCACCATCCTGAA
>SJYE01015971.1:17017-43277 GCA_006408755.1 Eudorcas thomsonii
GTTGAGTAAGGATTGTTTGAGGGTCACTTCCAATTAACTGGGTAATACGGCCTCGACCTTTCAGAATGAGGAAAGCAAGTCTATCCATATAAGTAGTAAGATTTTTGGATTGTTATTGGGTAAAAATACCCATGCGATCAGACCTGCAAATTGAACAGTAACTCCAGGAGACTAGGGAGTATGGAACAACATGAAATATATAGGTGGATCCTGTTGTAGATAAGTAAGAAATCCTTCTTTCAACCGTTCCTCTACCAAGTGTCATTCCTCTATTGCTTACAGCAGCATCCCCTTCCAAGGTAGAAAATAAATGACGCAATTGATGTGTAAGGATCCCCAACATGGGACATAACCAGTTATACTCACGCAAAAGCTTCTGAACACCATTGAGTTTTCAAAGTATCTTGTCTAATTTGGACCTTTTGAGGTTTTCTTCTTTGTCGTCCCCAAAGAGCACCTAAATAGGAGATTCAGTTGGAATTTTTTCAGGAGCAATTGGAAGATTAAAATCACTTAACACTTTTAACAAAATGTATTTTCTCCACTCATGTCGAAGGTTGCCTTGGCTGGGAACTGATAACGAATGGTTTATACACCCGGCCATGAGGCCTTGGAAGGCTTCTTTCCCACCAGCGGTTTCTGAGAGAAAGAACTGTTGTCTAATGATCAGACTCTGTTTAGAGTTTCGCCAAAGCTATCTTATGTCTTGGGCGATGGGAACGGTATCTTCTGCTTGAATGCTTTCATGTGTATCTGGAATGGCTAGGTGCAAGTCTGCCTTATGCTCTATTCCCTGAGAAATCTAAAACTGCGCAGTTAGATAATAAACTGTCAGTCCACTAGAGGCTTTCCCTGAGTGTCCTATTCAGAGTGCGGTTCTCCAAGCCTTAGAGATGGCGCCCAACGTGGAGCTCGAAGCAGCAGTCTGATTTTGAAAAAGGGCCACACTCTGGCAGAAGCATGATGGACAAGTAAAAAAAAAAATTCCCTTTGTTCTTCTCGTGCATCATTTCTTGAAATCATTATGGGGTGAATCTGCCTGAAGAGGAGTTAAATAGCTGTTATCAGAGAGTAGATGTATAGCATCTATGGTTCCTGGAGGAAGGAAACTTAGATTTACAAACTTAGACCAGAGTAAGAAACAATGTTCTAAAAGCTTGTCAACAGGGGGCAACAATCCCCCCCAAAATGGTGGGTAACTTTGTCTCTTTGACGGGCCATTATGGAACGATTAGATGGCTCAGGAGGAGATTTAAAGGTTGAAACTGTTGGATCCCGCATGAATATGAATTAGAAGAGAAAGATCTGTCAGAGCTTTACAACCCGTAAAATGTCATGTTAGAGCAGATTACGGACAAACAAGAATTACAAGCGCTAAAACAGCAAGGAAACAATCTACTTTGCCAAAGGTCCCTGATCCACATTTTCCTTGCTTTTTGCAAGCTCATATAAACAAGCCTCTAACGCTGGCCTTTCCACCCGCTGCAACGCTGCTACTGCTCCCCTATTTCCTGGCATTCCTCCTTGGGACATGCCTCTTTGTGCCTGGGCTTTTCCGGGCCAATGGAATCATCCTCATCCTGGACATAATCAATGCCAATCACCTGATTTTGCTTTGCTCATGCAATTCAAAGAGTCATGTACATCACCGTATGGAATTTCTTAGGGGTTAGGCAGATCAATGGCTTCATGCAGAGTTTTTTACAGTGCTTAAAACGCTTATGACGCCACAATAGCTACTACAATGGCAAATGTGGGTGACAGATAAAGCCAAATTTTTCTTGTGAGAACTGTCAAGCAGGGGAAACCCTACTGGGCGATATTTAACATTCTCACCGGCACCAGAGCTATGGCTAAAACTGCTGCACAGTTAAATTTGTGCAACCGCCCATGATACTCGATTAAGGAAGTAGCTATCAGAGCATGGGCTAAAATCGACAGTTCCACCTCTGATGGACCTTTTGTAAAAATATTGCAAGGACCAGCTGAAAACTATACTCCATTTTTTGATCAATTGAAGGAGGCCATTGAGCACAGTCTTAAGGATGCATCTTTCCCAGAAATCCTTTGGAAACAATTAGCCTTTTATAATGCTAATGAAGGTTGTCAGGCTACTCTCAGACCCATTAGGGGCATAGAGAAGTTCTGAAATACATGAAAGCTTGCAGGAATGTGGGGACAATTCAACATAAAGCTAATATAGCCACTTTAGAAACCTTCAGCGTTTCCCCAAAGTCTCAAGTGAAATGCTTTAACTGCGGCAAGCCAGGACACATGCGGAAGCAGTGTCACTTTGCCTCGGCAAACAGCTCTTTCTCCTGACAAAAAAGGGGCTAGAAAAACTAAGCGCCCCGGGTTCTGCCCAAGATGTAACAAAGGGAATCACTGGCTGACTGAGTGCCACTCTAAATTGGATAAACAAGGTGATGCTTTACCCATTCAGACACCTCCTTTGGGAAATAGAACAGGACAACCAAATCTTACCAAATTAACAGTGGCTACCAGACATAACACATCTATAGACATTCCTACTCCCCGAGATAAGAAATTATTCATGGTAAATAATCCTATGAAAATCTTTGCTGGATATTTTGGCCCTATGCGAAAAACGATTCTAGGCCTCCTATTGGAACAAAAGAACAACACCATGTGTGACATAATTGTACATACTGAGATCATTGATAAAGATTAGACGGGTCAAACTGCAATCATGTTTCATGGGACTCACAACTTGTATTTACAAAAGGGTGACAGATTTGCTCAGTTATTGATTGCTATTACCTCATGTGCCCGCACTTAATAGAAAAGCAAACACCAGAACAAGTGGCTTTGGGAATACCAACGTTACTGCAGCACTTTCTACTGTGATAAAAGAAACCAATAGGCACTGGCATCTTTGGAAAATTCCTGCTTTCTTGTCCCGGTTTAGCATCTCGTACGCTCATGCACATGTTTCCATTCCACAGAATTATACTATTGAGTATAATTATACTGGTTATATTCATGCTTGTGTAACACACCCTAACTTTTCGCTATTGCTGTCCACTACTGAGTTTCGTTAGTTCGTAGTGTATTAATGAATGTTACTAAAGACAATGATTTTTTAGTCCGGCAAAGGACTGATTCGTGGGTCCCAGTTCAGGTTTTTGAACCTTGGTCAGATTCTATATGTTCTGAGAGAATCCCTAAAAGGGAGCAAACGTGTTATTGCCTGGATTATAGCTACCAGAGTGGGTATTATTTCCATTGTAACTGTTGATACAGTTTCTGGAATGGCATTATATAATTCTATGCAAAATCATGATCTCATGACTGCTTGGAGAAAGGCTTCTCATGATCTCTAGGTCCAACAAGCTCAGATAGATCAACGAATACAAATCACATCTACCTTCAGTAGCACTCCCCCTGTGTTATAGAACACTGACTTCTAGAATACACTCTCTGCTAGTACTTCCTTTTTTAATCCAAAACATTGGGTACCCTATACGCGATGGCTTCTCAGGCGCTGATCTGTTTCTTCTTTGGTATTATTCTTCTAGGATTCCAAACGTGACGTGCTCAAGCCACCACCGCCCAAAAAGCATGAGTAACCATGGCTGAGAAGTCTTTGTCTTGAGGAAAAAGGGAGGAAATGTGGAGAAGCTGGAAGGCTTTGAGCAAATACTGAAAATGTATTTGCTCTACTCACTACCAAGGTTGGAAGCTGGAACAGAGAGGGTAACAGGCAGGAAGGCCAGGGGTCTCCAAACGGAGGAAATAGCCTGCAAGTGTCAGACATTTGATCTCTCTTAAGCGGCAGGAGGAAAAAACTAGCGATTGTTTCCTTCTCTATCCACATTGAAAAAGAGGTTTCTCTTAAAGTTCTCTGTTGCCATGATGGCACCTGGTTTCACTTGAAGTTAACCATTGCCTTTTTCTCATGGAAATGTTTATCTTAAGCTATGCTAATGTACTATGCATTGACCCCAAACTCTGGCTTCAAGTCGTTTCCGCCTTTGGGGCTCAGAACCTGCTTGATAAACCAGTATGTTATACTCTGATATTGTTCCTCTAATCTATGTAAATGAAACTATTCGTTGGTGCTTTGCCCTTCTTCCAGCGAAAGACTAGCAGGGGGATACTCTTTCTGCACCCTTCTGATGCCTATGTCAGAAGCTTTCTCTATCTACTTCATACTTTAATAATACTGTGTTACACAAAAGCTCTAAGCAATCNCTCCGGAGGCCAAGAATCCCGGCGACGTAATTCAACAATAACCTTTCAGAACAGGCGTAACAAAGTTTATGAACGTTCACCGAATGCCTGAGGCTGGGAACGGATAGCGAAGGGTTATACACCCCACCTTGAAGCGTTCGAAGGCTTCCTTCTGACAACCTGTTTCTGAGAGCAAGGACGGCTGTCTCATGATAAGTTTCCCTTTAGTGTTTCACCAAGGCTATGCTATGTGTTGGAAAATGGGAACAGTATTTTTACTTGAATGCTTTCATGTTTCTATGGAAGGGCTAAGTGCAACTCTGCCTTATGCTCTAGTCCCTGAGAATTGTAAAACTGCGCAGTTAGATAATAATCTGCCAGTACACTACAGTCTGTCCCTGAGTGTCATTTTCAGAATGCGGTCCTCCGAGCATTACCGAGTGCAACCCTAGATGGGGTGGCGGGGAGGGGCTCCGTTTGCCCCAGTCGAGGGCCTGGCAGATGTGCGTTCCTAAGGCTCTCCTAGCCAAGAGAGACGTGTGCAGGTGGTTTGGCATGGCCCTGTGTGTCTGCTCTGCCGCCCACAGCCCCAGCTCAGAGGAACCAGCCAGCCCCTGAGCCCAGAACTCCAAAAGGCAAGACGTCGCTTCCCACCTGGAAACCGAGTGCACTGCATGCGGGGATGCGTGCCTCCTCGGGGAAGTTGAGGCTGCACAGCTGCGTGCATCTACAAGCCCTGATGGGGAAGGCACAAGTGCACCTGTGGCATGGCAGTGCTGCAGCTCTGCTCCAAGGCCGATCAGGTAGAGCCGCGGACACGAGGCAGCTCTACCCTTGGAGAGACTTGTCCAGATTTGCCTAGCTGCTAGGCTTACTGCTGGGGAAGGAGCAGGCTGAGGGCGACTAGGAAAGGCACAGGCTCTTTTCTGTCTGAGGTCCTCTCCTGCCTTGCCTTGCGACCGAGGCCCCCAGGCCTCCTTCGGCAGGTGGTAGAGGCCTGTGGCTTCCTCACTGCCAAGGGATACAGCAGTGAGAACTCTGTCAGAGGAAAGGCAAGGGCAACTGGTTGGCTTCTCCAGAGGTTGCTTGGCCACAGAGACCCTGCCCAGCATGGAGAGTGCCAGGCTCCCGGAGCCCCTGTGTGGTTTGTGTAGCACCACAACCAGAGCAGGGGAGCTCTGTTTGCCACCGGTAATGGCCTGATACACGTGGGTCCCTAATCTCTCCTAGCCAGCATAGGAGTGCACAGGTGCTTTGGGTCCAGCCCTGCGTGACTGGTCTCCCACCCACAAGCCCTAGCTCAGGGTTCCCAGACCCTGAGCCCAGATCTCCAGGAGGCCAGCGGGTGCCACCTCTTGGAAGAGTGCACCGCATGCAGGGAAGCGAGCCTCCTTGAGGAGAGTCCAGGCAGCCCAGATGCATGCATCTGCAAGCCCTGAATGGGGAGGCAGAAATGTGCCTCCAGCACGCCAGAGCTCCAGCTCTGTTCAGAGGCAGATCTGCCAGAGAACCGGGCATGAGGCTGCTCTGACCTAGGCGAGATTTACCCAGACTTGCCTAGCCGCTAGGCTTACTGACCCGGAAGGAGCTGCTGTGTGCGACCCGGGGAGAGCACTGGCACCTTCCTGGCCTCAGCTGCACTATTGCCTTTATTTGCAACCTAGGACCCCCGGCCTCCTTGAGAACAGTTTAGGGGCCAGAGGTTTCCACTCTGCCATGTACTCCAGGAGTGCGAACTTGGCAGAATGTAAGCAAGGTCAACTGGATAGCTTCTCTAGTGGTTGCTTCACCACACAGACCCAGCGCTGCACAGAGAGAACGGGCTTCTGACGCTCCTGGGTAGGGTTTGCAGTATCCAATTCGGAGAGTGGGCTCCATTCCTCCCCGGCAAGGGGCTGCCATACGTGGGTCCCTAGTGCTCTCCTAGCCAGCAGAGACGTGTGCAAATGGTTTGGCCCGCCTCTGCATGTCTGGGGTCCCGCCCACAGCCCCAGCTAAGGGAAGACAGCCCCTGAGCCCAGACCTTCAGGAGGTGCGCTGTCACCGCCAACTGAAAGCTGAGTCCACTGCATGAGGGGAAGCGAGCCTCCACGGGTCATTTGCGGCAGCCCAGCTGCATGCATCTGCAAGACCTGATGGGGAAGGCCCAAGTGCACTTCCAGCATGGCACAGCTCCAGATCTGCTGATAGACCAGATGTGGCAGAGCCTCGGGTGCGAGGCTGCTCTCCCCTTGGAGAGCCATGCCCAGACTTGCCTAGCTGCTAGGCTTACTGCCAGGGAAAGAGCAGGCTGTGGGTGCCTGGGATACAGCACAGGCACCTTCGTGGCCTAAGCTCCTCACCTGCCTTTCCTTAAGACCCAGGCCAACAGGCCTCCTTGGGGAGGGAATAGGGCCTGTGGCTTCCAATCTGCCAGGGAATCCAGCAGGGAGAGTTCTGACAGAAGGAAGGCAAGGGCAACTGGATGGTTTCTCCAGGTGTTGCTTGGCCACACAGACCCAACATGCATGGAGAGTACCAGGCTTCCAGGGCCCCTGGCTGAGTGTGCAGCACCACACTCAGTGAGGGGGCCTCCGTTTGCCCCTGGCCATGGCCTGACAGACGTGGTCTCCCTAGCACTCTCCTAGCCACAAGAGATGTGTGCATGTGGTTTGGGCCTACCCCTGCATCTCTGGGCTCCCTCCCACACCCCAGCCTAGGGGAACCAGCCAGCAAGCCTAGATCTCAAGAAGGCGTGCTAGCACCAACGCCTGGAAGCCGAGTGAACAACATGCAGGGAAGGAAGCCTCCTCAGTTGAAGTCCAGGAAGCCCAGCTGGTTCGAATTCACACCCTGAAGGGGAAGGCCCGAGTGCGCCTCCAGCTTGGCAGGGCTACAGGTCTCTCAGAGGCCAATCTAGAAGAAAGCAGTGCAAGGATGCTCTGCCCTGGGCGAGCCTTGCCCAGACTTGCCTAGCTGCTAGGCTTACTCCCTGGGAAGGAGCAGGCTGTGTGCGCCCCAGGGACAGCACGGGCGCCTTCCTGGACTCTGCACAGCTCTTGCCTTGCCTTGCGACCTAGGCCCCATGTCTCCTTGAGGAGAGGTTAGGGTCCGTTTTTTTCCTCACTGCCAAGGCCTCCTAGAGTGAGATCTCTGTCAAAGGGAAAGCAAAGGCAACTGGATGGCTTCTCCAGAGGTTGCTTCGCCACACAGACCCAGCGCCTCCAAAAGAACACCAGGCTCCCAAGGCCCCTGGGTTTGGTGAGCAGCAGCACAACTGGAGAGGGGTCTACATTTGCCCCCGGTAAGGGCATGACATGGTTGGGTACCTAGTGCTCTCCTAGCCATCAGAGACGTCTGCAAGTTGTTCAGGCCTGGCCCTGCCAGTCTGGGATCCCTCCCACAGCCCCAGTTCTGGGGAACCAGACTTGAGCCCAGACCAACAGGGGGCACGCTGCTGTCCCCGACTGGAAGCAGACTGCCCTGCATGCAGGAAGAAAGTCTCCTTGGGGAGGTTGAGGCAGCCCAGCTGCATGCATCTGCAAGCCATAGGGAAGGCCCGAGTGCACCTCCAGCACAGTAGAGCTGCAGCTCTCCTCAGAGGCCAATCTGGCAGAGCCCCTGGCACCAGGCTGCTCTGCCCTGGGCGAGTCTTGCCCAGACTTGCCTAGCAGCTAGGCTTACTGCCCGGGAAGGAGCAGTCTGTGGGCATCAGGCAGATGGGACACCCGCCTTCCTGGCCTGAGCTCTGCTCCTGCCTTGCCTTGCAACCTAGGCCCTCAAGCTTCCTTAGGTTTGGGTTAGGGGCTGGTGGCTTCCACACTGCCAAGGGCTTCAAGAGTGAGAGCTCTGTCAGAAGGAAGGCAAGGGCAACTGGGTGGCTTCCCAGGGGTCACTTGGCCACACAGACCCAACACCTCATGAAGAGCACCAGGCGTCAGGGCCCCCTGGGTGGGTGTGCAGAGCCACAACGGGGGAGGGGGCACTCTGTTCGCAAACGGATAGAGCTTGATCAAAGTAAGTCCCTAGTACTCTCCTAGACAGCAGAGACGTGTAAAGGTGGTTTAGGCCCACCGCTGCGCTTCTGGGCTCCCGCCCAAAGGCCCAGCTCAGGGAACCAGCCCCTGAGCACAGAGGACTAGAAGGCGTCCTGGCACACCCGCTTGGAAGCCGAGTGCACAGCATTGGAGGAAACTACCCCCCTCTGGGGAAGAAGAGTAAGCCCAGAGGCGTGCGTCTGCAAGCCCAGATGCAGAAGGCAGTAGGGTGCCTCAAGCATGGAAGAGCTCCAGCTCTGTCCAGAGGCCGATCTGCCAGAGAACTGAGAATGAGGCAGCTCTGCCCTGGGCGAGTCTTGCCCAGTTTGCCTAGCTGCTAGAGTTACTGACCTGGAAGGAGCAGGCTGTGAGTGATCCGGGGAGAGCACTGTCACCTTCCTGTCCTCAGTGCCACTATTGCCTTGCCTTGCGACCTAGGACTCCAGGCCTCCTTGGGGAGGGGTTAGAGCCTGTGGGTTCCAATCTGCCAAAAGATCCAGCAGTGAGAGCTCTGTCAGAGAGAAGGCAAGGGCAACTAGATGCCTTCTCCAGAGATTGCTTGGCCGCACAGACCCAGTATTGCACGGAGAGCCCCAGGCTCCCAGGGCCCCTGTGTGTGGTGAAAGTGCCACAACGGAGAAGGGGCTTTGTTCGCCCTCAGCAATTGCCTCACACACGTGGGTTTTCTAGTACTGCCCTAGCCAGCAGTACAGGTGGTTTGGGGCTGCACCTGCGTGACTGGTCTCCCGCCCAGAGCCCAAATCATGGTTCCCAGACCCTGAGCGCAGATCTCCGGGAGGCAAGCTGGCACCCCCGCTTGGAAGACGAGTGCACTCCATGTAGTGAAGCGAGCTTCCTTGAGGGAAGTCTAGGCAGCACAGCTGCATTCATCTGCAAGCCCTGATGGGGAAGACACTAGTGTGCCTCCAGCATGGCAGAGCTGCAGCTCTGTTCAGGGGCCGATCTGCCAGAAACCCAGGCCTGAAGCTTCTCTGCCCTGGGCGAGCCATGCCCAGACTTGCCTAACTGCTAGGCTAACTGCCAGGGAAGGAGCAGGCTGTGGGTGCCTGGGGTACAGCACAGGCACCTTCGTGGCCTCAGCCCCTCCCCTGCCTTTCCTTACAACCTAGGCCAACAGGCCTCCGTGGGGAGGGGATAGGGCCTGTGGCATCCAATCTGCCAAGAAATCCAGAAGGGACAGTTATGACAGAGGGAAGGCAAGGGCAACTGGATGGCTTCTCCAGGGGTTGCTTGGCCACACAGACCCAACAGCGCAAGGAGAGTACCAGGCTTCCAGGGCCCCTGGCTGGGTGTGTAGCACCATACCCGGAGAGGTGGCCTCCATTTGCCGTGGCCATGGTCTGACAGACGTGGTCTCCCTAGCACTCTCCTAGCAACCAGAGATGTGTGCATGTGGTTTGGGCCCACCCCTACATCTCTTGGCTCCCTCCCACACCCCAACCTAGGGGAAGCAGCCAGCGAGCCCAGATCCCATGAAGGCACGCTAGCTCCCACGACTGGAAGTCGAATGCACAGCAAGCAGGGAAGCGAACCTCCTCAGCTGAAGTCCAGGAAGCCCAGCTGGGTTCGAATCTAAACCCTGAAGGGGAAGGCCCGAGTTAACCTCCAGCACGGCAGGGCTACAGGTCTCTCAGAGGCCATTCTAGAGGAAAGCCCAAAGCTCTGCCCTGGGCGAGCCTTGCCCAGACTTGCCTAGCTGCTAGGCTTGCTCGCTGGGAAGGACCAGGCTGTGTGCGCCCCAGGGACAGCACGGGTGCCTTCTTTGACTCTGCACGGCTCTTGCATTGCCATGCGACCTAGGTCCCAGGTCTCCTTGAGGAGAGGTTAGGGTCCAGTTTTTTCCTCACTGCCAAGGCCTCCTAGAGTGAGAGCTCTGTCAGAGGGAAAGCAAAGGCAACTGGATGGCTTCTCCAGCGATTGCTTCGCTGCACAGACGCAGCGCCTCTCAAAGAACACCGGGCTCCCAAGGCCCCTGGGTGGGGTGAGCAGCACCACAACTGGAGAGGGGGGCTCCATTCGCCCCCGGCAAGGGCCTGATATATATGGGTCCCTTGTACTCTACTAGCCATCAGAGATGTGTGCAAATGGTTTGGGCCTGCACCTGGGTGTCTGGGGTTGCACCCACAGCCCAAGTCAGGGGAACCAGAACTTGAGCCCAGACCTCCAGGAGGCATGCTGATGTCCCTCCTGGAAGACGTGTGCACTACATGCGGGAAGCAAGCCTCTTCGGGGAGGTTGAGGCAGCCCAGCTGCATGCATCTGCAAGCCCTGATAGGGAAGGCCCGAGTGCACCTCAAGCACAGCAGAGCTGCAGCTCTCCTCAGAGGCCAATCTGGCAGAGCCCCTGGCACCAGGCTGCTCTGCCCTGGGCGAGTCTTGCCCAGACTTGCCTCGCAGCTCAGCTTACTGCCAGGGAAGGAGCAGTCAGTGGGCATGTGGCAGATGGCACATGCACCTTCTTGGCCTGAGCTCTTCTCCTGCCTTGGCTTGCAACCTAGGCCTGCAGGCTTCCTTAGGTTTGGCTTAGGGGCTGGTGGCTTCCACACTGCCAACGGCTCCAGGAGTGAGAGCTCTGTCAGAGGAAAGGCAAGGGCAACTGGGTGGCTTCCCAACTGTCACTTGGCCACAAAGACACAACACCGCATGAAGAGCACCAGGCTTCTGGGGCCCCTGGGTGGTGGGAAGAGCCACAATGGAGGAGGGGGAGCTCTGTTCACAACCGGAAAGAGCCTGACAGAAGTGGGTCCCTAGTGCTCTCCCAGCCATCAGAGACGTATACAGGTGGTTAGGCCCACCCCTGCGTGTCTGGGCTCCCGCCCAAAGGCCCAGTTCAGGGAACCAGCCCCTGTGCCCAGAGCACTAGAAGGTGCGCTGGCGCCCCTGCTTGCTAGCCGAGTGCACAGCATGCAAAGAAACTACCCTCATCTAAGGAAGAAGAGTAAGCCCAGTGGCGTGCATCTGCAAGCCCTGATGAGGAAGGCAGTAGGGTGCCTCCAGCACGGCAGAGCTCCACCTCTGTCCAGAGGCCGATCTGGCAGAGAACTGAGAAAGAGGAGGCTTTGCCCTGGGCGAGCCTTGCCCAGTTTGCCTAGGTGCTAGACTTACTGACCGGGACGGAGCAGGCTGTGTGCGACCCAGGTAGAGCACCGGCGCCTTCCTGTCCTCAGTGCCACTATTGCCTTGCCTTTCTACCTAGGACCCCAGGCCGCCTTGGGGAGGGGTTAGACCCTGTGGCTTCCAATCTGCCAAGGGATGTAGCAGTGAGAGTTCTCTCAGAGGGAAGGCAAGAGCAACTGGATGAGTTTTCCAGAGATTGCTTGGCCGCACATACCCAGTATCGCACGGAGAGCCCCAGGCTCCCAGGGCCCCTGTGTGGGTGAAAGTGCCACAACCGAGAGGGGGCTTGCGTTCGCCCTCAGCAATGGCCTGCCAAACGTGGGTTTCCTTGTACTGCCCTAGCCAGCAGTACAGGTGGTTTGGGCCCACCTCTGCCCGACTGGTCTTCCGTCCAGAGCCCTAGCTCGGGATTCCCAGACCCTGAGCCCAGACCTCCAGGAGGCAAGCTGGCGCCCCCGCCTGGAAGATGAGTGCACTCCATGTGGGGAAGTGAGCCTCCTTGAGGGAAGTCTAGGCAGCACAGCTGCATGCATCTCCAAGCCCTGATGGGGAAGCCACTAGTGTGCCTCCAGCACGGCATAGCTCCAGGTCTGTTCAGAGGCTGATCTGCCAGAGACCCAGGCACGAAGCTGCTCCTCCCTGGGCGAGCCAAGCCCAGACTTGCATAGCTGCTAGGCTTACTGACAGGGAAGTAGCAGGCTGTGGGTGCCGGGGGTACAGCACAGACACCTTCATCGCCTCAGTTCCTCCCCTGCCTTTCCTTACGACCTAGGCCAACAGGCCTCTTTGGGGAGGGGATAGGGCCTGTGGCATCCAATCTGCCAAAGAATCCAGCAGGGAGAGTTCTGACAGAGGGAAGGCAAAGGCAACTGGATGGCTTCTCCAGGGGTTGCTTGGCCGCACAGACCCAACAGCGCATGGAGAGTAGCAGGTTTCCAGGGCCCCTGGCTGGGTGTGTAGCACCACACCCAGAGAGGGGGCCTCCATTCGGCCCTGGCCATGGCCTGACAGACGTGGGCTCCCTAGAACTCTCCTAGCCATCAGAGATGTATGCATGTGGTTTGGGCCCACCCCTGCGTCTCTGGGCTCCCTCCCACACACAAGCTTAGGGGAACCAGCCAGCGAGCCCAGATCTCAAGAAGGCGTGCTAGCTCCCACGACTGGAAGCCGAGTGCACAGCATGCAGGGAAGCGAGCCTCCTCAGTTGAAGTCCAGGAAGCCCAGCTGGGTTCAAGTTAAAACCCTGAAGTGGAAGGCCCGAATGCGCCTCCAGTACGGCAGGGCTACAGGTCTCTCAGAGGCCGATTTAGAAGAAAGTGGTGCAAGGATGGTCTGCCCTGGGCAAGCCTTGCCGAGACTTGCCTAGCTGCTAGGCTTACTCCCTCGGAAGGAGCAGGCTGTGTGCGCCTTGGGGACAGCACGGGTGCCTTCTTGGACTCTGCAGCCCTCTTGCCTTGCCTTGCAACCTAGGCCCCAGGTCTCCTTGAGGAGAGGTTAGGGGCCAGTTTTTTCCTCACTGCCAAGGCCTCCTAGAGTTTGAGCTCTGTCCGAGGGAAAGCAAAGGCAGCTGGATGGCTTCTCCAGAGTTTGCTTCGCCGCACAGACCCAGCGCCTCCAAAAGAACACCAGGCTCCCAAGGCCCCTGGGTGGGGTGAGCAGCACCACAACTGGAGAGGGGGGCTCCGTTCGCCCCTGGCAAGGGCCTGACATATGTGTGTCCCTAGTGCTCTCCTAGCCATCAGAGGGAAACCCAGGGCAACTGGATGGCTTCTCCAATGGTTGCTTAGCCACAGATACCCTGCGCTACATGAAGATCACCAGCCTTTCAGGGCCCCTGGGTGGGGTGTGTACCACCATACCCCGAGTGGGGGGCTCTGTATGCCCGCAGCATGGGCCTGACAGAAGTGGGTTCCTAGCTCTCTCTCAGCCAGCAGAGATGTGTGCAGTTGCTTTGGCTCGTACCTGAGTTTCTCGGCTTCCGCCCACAGTCCCAGTTCTGGAAAACCAGCACCTGAGCCCAGATCTCCAGCAAACGTGCTGGCACTTCCAACTGGAAGTCAAGTACACATCACGGTAGGAAGCGAGCCTCCTCCAAGGAAGGGAAGGAAGTCCAGTTGCGTGCATCAGCAAGCCCTGATAGGGAAGGCTTGACTGTGCCTCCTGGGCTCAGGGGCAGGTTCCTCCGAGATGGGGCTGTGGCGAGATTGCAGACACGCATGTGTGGGCCGAAATCACCTGTCCATGTCTCTTCACGTTAGGGGAGCGCTAGGGCAACTACATCTCTCAGGCCCATGCCAGGAGCGAATGGAGTCCCCTCTCCAGGTGTGGCGCTGCACCCCCCACCCAGGGGCCCTGGGAGCCTGGTGATCCTCATGCAGCGCTGGGTCTGTGTGGCCAAGCAACTGCTGGAGAAGCCATCCAGTTGCCCTTGCCTTTTGTCTGACAGAGCTCTCACTGCTGGAGCCCTGTGTCGAGTGGAAACCACCGGCCCCTAACCCTTCCAAGAGGAGGCCTGGGGGCCTAGGTGGGAAGGCAAAGCAGCAGCAGAGCCCATGTCATACTTTGGCCGCCCGCAGCCTGCTCCTTCCTGGGCAGTAAGCTTAGAAGCTAAGCAAGTATGGAGAAGGCTTGCCCAGGGCAGAGCAGCCTCGCTCCCGGGGCTCTGCCCGATCGGACCTCTGAGCAGAGCTGGAGCTCTGCCTTGCTGTAGGCACACTCAGGCCTTCCACATCAGTGCTTGCAGATGCACGCATGGGGCTTTCTCGTTTTCCCCCAGGGAGGCTTGCTTCTCCGCATGCTATGCACTTGGTTTCCAGGCACGGGTGTCAGCGTGCCTCCTGGATGTCTGGGCTCACTGGCTGGTTCCCCTGGCTGGGGTTGTGGGCGGAGCCCAGGCGTGTCAGGGCGGGCCAAAACCACTTGCAAACTTCTCTTCAGGCTAGGAGAGAGCTAGGGAAGCAACATCTGTCATGTCATTGCCTTGGGCGAATGGAGCCCACCTCATGGGGTGTGGCACACCACACACCACCTAGGGGCCTTGGCAGCCTACTGCTCTCCATGCGGCACTGGGTCTCTGCGAACAAGCAACTGCTGGAGATGCCATCCTGTTGCCCTTGCCTTTCGTCTGACAGAGCTCTCACTGCTGGAGCCCTTGGCAGTGTGGAAGCCACCGACCCTAACCCCTCCCCAAGGAGGTCTGGTGGCCTAGGTCGCAAGGCAAGGCAGGGTCAGAACTGAGGCCTGGAAGGTCCCTGGGCTGTACCCTGCGCACCCACAGCCTGCTCCTTCACAGGCAGTAAGGCTACCATCTAGGCAAGTCTGTGCAAGCTCGCCAAGGGCAGAGCAGCCTCGTGCCTGGGGCTCTGCCAAATTGAGCCACTGAGAAGAGCTGGAGCTCTGCCATGCAGGAGGCACACTCGGGCCTTCCCCATCAGGGCTTGCAACGCAGGCAGCTGTGTTGCCACATCTTCCCCCGAGGAGGCACGCATCCCCGCATATAATGCTCTCGGATTCTAGGCGGGGATGCCAGTGCGCCTCCTCGAGGTATGTGTTCAGGTGCTGGTTCCCCTGAGCTGGGGCTGTGGCCGGAACCCCAGACACACAGGGGCAGGCACAAACCACAGGCACTAGTCTCTGCTTGCTAGGAGAGCTCTAGGGATCCAAGTCTGCTAGGCCGTTGCTGGGGGAGAATGAAGCCCCGCTCTCCAGGGTTGGTGCTGTACACCCCACACAAGGGTCCCTGGGAGCCTGGTGATCTTTGTGGGGCGCTGGGTCTTCCTGGCCAATCAACTGCTGGACAAGCCCTCCAGTTGCCCGTTTCTTCCCTCTGACAGAACTCTCACTGCTGGAGCCCTTGGCAGTGTGGAAGCCACCGGCCCCTAAGCCCTCCTCAAGGAGGCCTGGGGGCCTAGGTGGCAAGGCAAGGCAGGAGCAGAGCTGAGGCCAGGAGGGCGTGCATGCCATCCCCAGGCCGTCCATAGCCTGCTCCTTTCCAGGCAGTAAGACTAGCAGCTAAGCAAAATTGTGCAAGGTGCAACCAGGCCTGAGCAATCTCACGCCTGGGGATCTGCGAGATAGGGCCTCTGAGCAGAGCTGGAACTCTGCCGTGCTTGGGGCACGCTGGACCTTCCCTTTTAGGACTTGAAGATGCATACAGCTGTGCTGCCTCATCTTTTCCCAGGAGGCTCACTTCCTCGCAGGCTGTGCACTCGGCTTCAAGGCGGGGGCATCAGCCCGAATCTTGGAGGTCTGGATTCAGGGGCTGGCTCCCCTGACCTGGGTTGTGGGCGGGTGTTCAGACACGGAGGGGTGGGCCAAAACCACCTGCACACGTCTTTGCATCCTAGGAAAGCGCTAGGGAACCCACCTCTGTCAGGCCATTGCTGGGGGAGAACGGAGCCCCTCTTTCCGGGTGTGTCAATGCACACCACCCCCAGGAGCCCTGGAGGCTTGGTGCTCGCCATGCGGTGCTGGGTCTGTGCGACCAAGCAACTGCTGGAGAAGCCATCCAGTTGCCCTTGCCTTCCCTCTGAATGAGCTCTCACTGCTGGAGCCCTTGGCTGTGTAGAAACCACTGGCATCTGACCCCTCTCCAAGGAAGATGTGGAGTCTAGGTCGCAAGGAAAGGCAGGGGCGGAGTTGAGATCAGGAAGACGCCCGTGCTGTCCGCCGGGCATCCACAGACTGCTCCTTCTCGGGCTGCAAGCCTAGCCGCTAGGCAAGTCTGTGCAAGGTTCACCCAGGGCAGAGCAACTTCGTGCACAGGGCTCTGCCAGATTGGGCCTCTGAGCAGATTGGAGCTCTGCCGTGCTAGAGACACATTGGGCCTCCCTATCAGACCTTGCAGACGCATATTACTTGGATCCCACATCTTTCCTCAAGGGGGCTCGCTTCCCTGCATGCAGTGCACTCGGATTCCAGACAGGGTGCCAGCACGCCTCCTGGAGGTCTCGTTCAGGAGCTGGCTCCCCTGAGCTGGGGTTGGTGCAGGAGACAAGAATGCAGAGGAAGGCTCAAATCACCTGCACACGTCTCTGCTGGCTAGGAGAGCACTAGGGAGCCTAAATTTGTCAGGCTTTTGCTGGGGGTTAGCACAGGCCTCCTCTCCGGGTGTGGTGCTGCACACCACTCCCAGGGGCTCCGGGATCCTGGTGCTCTCCGTGTGGCATTGGGTCAGTAAGGCCAAGCAACTGCTAGAGAAGCCATCCATTTGCCCTTGCCTTCCCTCTGACAGAGCTCTCACTGCTGGAGGACTTCGCAGTCTGAAAGCCACTGGCCGCTAACCCCTCCCCAAGGAGGCCTGGGGGCCAAGGTCGCAAGGCAAAGCTGGACTGGAGCTGAGGCCAGGAAGGCTCCTGTTTCGTCTCCCAGCCTCCTGCAGCCTACTCCTTCCCTGGCAGTTAAGCCTAGTAGCTAGGCAAGTCTGGGCAAATTTTGCCCAGGGCAGAGGAGCCTCATGCCTGGGGCTCTGTGAGAATGGGCCTCTGAGCAGAGCTGGAGCTCTGTGGTGCAGGAGGTGCACTCGGGTCTTCCCCAGCAGGGCTTGCAGACGCACGCATCTGGGCTGTCTGGTCTTCCCCCAAGGAGGATTGCTTCCCTGCATGCTGTGCACTCGGCTTCCAAGAGGGGGCGCCAGTTCACCTCCTGGATGTCTGGGCTCAGGGGCTTGTTTCCCTGAGCTGGGGCTGTGTGCAGGAGACCAGACACGCAGGGGTGGGCCCAAATCACCTGCACACGTCTCTGTTGGCTAGGAGAGTGCTAGGGAACCCCCATTTGTCAGGCCCTTGCTGGGGGCAAACGGAGGCTCCATCTTCGAGTGTGGCGCTGCACACCTCACTGAGCAGCCCTGGGAACCTGGTGCTTTACATGGGGTGCTGGGTCTGTGTGGCCAAGAAACTGCTGGAGAAGCCATCCACTTGCCTTTCCTTCCCTCTGACAGAACTCTCACTGCTGAAGCCCTTGGCAGTGTGGAAATCACCTGCCCCTAATCCCTCTCCAAGGAGACCTGGGGACCTAGGTCGCTAGGCAAAGCAGGAGCAGAGCTGAGGCCAGGAACTTGCCCGTGCCCTCACCCAGCCAGGCGCAGCCTACTCCTTCCCGGGCAGTAAGGCCAGCAGCTAGGCAAGTCTGGGCAAGGCTCGCCCAGGGCAGAGCAGCCTCGCACCTGGGGCTCTGCCAGATCAGGCCTCTGAGCAGAGCTGGATCTCTGCCGTGCTGGAGGCGCACTCGGGAATTCCCCATTAGTGCCTGCAGATGCACACATGGGGCTGCCTCGGCTTCTGCCAGGGAGGCTCGCTTCCCCTCATGATGTGCACTTGGATTCCAGACAGGGGCACCAGCACGGGTCCTGGATGTCTGGGCTCAGGTGCTGGTTCCCCTGAGCTGGGGCTGTGGGCAGGAGCCCAGACGCCGAACAGCGGGCCCAAACCACTTGCACACTTCTCTTCTGGTTAGGAGAGAGCTAGGGTCGGTCAGGCCATTAGCGGGGGCGAATGGAGCTCTCCTCTTCGGGTGTGGGGCTGCACACACAACCCAGGTTCCCTGGGAGCCTGGTGCTCTCCATGCAGCAATGGGTCTGTGCAGCCAAGCAACTGTTGGAGAAGCCATCTGGTTGACCTTGCCTTCCGTCTGACAGAGCTCTCACTGCAGGAGCCCTTGGCAGTGTGGAAACCACCGACCCTAGCCCCTCCCTAAAGAGGTCTGGCGGCCGAGGTCACAAGGCAAGGCAGGAGCAGAGCTGAGGCCAGGAAGGCGCCTGAGCTCTCTTCCGGTCGCCCAGAGCCTGCACTTTCCCATGCAGTAAGCCTAGCAGCTAGACAAGTCTGTGAAGGCTCGTCGAGGGCAGAGCAGCCTCATGCCCAGGCCTCTGCCAGATCGGGCCTCTGAGCAGAGTTAGAGCTCTGTCGGGCTAGAGGCGCTCTTGGGTCTTCCCAGAAGGGCTTGCAGACGCATGCATTGGGCTGCCTGGTCTTTCCCCCAGTAGGCTCGCTTCCATGCACGCTGTGCACTCGGCTTCCAGGTGTGGGCGCCAGTGTACCTCCTGGAGGTCTGGGCTCAGGGGCTGGTTCCCCTAAACTGGGTTGAGGGCTGGGCCCAGAGACTCAGGGGTGGGCCGAAAGCAACTCCACACGTCTCTGCTGGCTAGGAGAGCACTAGGGCACCACGTCTGCAAGACCACTGCTGGGGGCGAATGGAGGCCTCGCCTTCAGGTGTGGCGATGCACACCCCACCCAGGGCCCTGAGAGCCTGGTGCTCTCTGTGCAGTGCTGGGCCTGGGTGGCCAATCAACCGCTGGAGAAGCAAGCCGGTAATCCTTGCATTCCCCTTCACCGAGCTCAAACTGCTGGAGCCCTTGGCACTGTGTAAGCCACTGGCCCCTAACCCCTCCCCAAGGAAGATTGGGGGCCTAGGTCGAAAGGCCAGCACGAGTGGAGCTGAAGTCAGGACGGCACCCATGCTGTTTTCCAGCCATGCATAGCTTGTTATTTCTGGGGCATTCAGCCTAGCAGCTATGCAAGTCTGGGCAAGCTAACCCAGGGCAGAGTAGCCTAGCCCCGGGGATCCACCAGATCAGGCCTCTGAGCAGAGCTAGAGCTCTGCTGTGCTAGAAACACACTCGGCTTTTCCCTGTCAAGGCTTGCAGATGCATGCTGTGGGACTGCCTCATTTCCCTGGAGGAGGTTAACTTCCATGCATGTGGGGAACACGGTTTCCAGGAGGGGCGCCAACGTACTTACTGGAGGTCTGGGCTCAGGTGCTGGTTCCCCTAAGCTGGGCTGAGAGAGGGGCCCAGAGACTCAGGGGCGGGCTGGAACCACATGCACACATTTCTTCTGGCTAGGAGACAGCTTCAGAACCAACGTCTGTCAGGCCATTGCTGAGGGCGATGGGAGGCCCCCTCTCTGGTGTGGCGCTGGACACCTCTGCCAGGGGCCCAGGGAGCCTGGTGCTCTCTGTGCAGTGCTGGGTCGAGTGGCCAAGCAACCGCTGGAGAAGCAAGCCAGCAGCCCTTGCATTCCCCTTCAGCGAGCTCAAACTGCTGGAGCCCTTGGCACTGTGTAAGCCACTGGTCCCTAACCCCTCCCCAAGGAACCTTGGGTCCTAGGTCGCAAGGCAAGGCAGGAGCAGAGTTGAGGCCAGGAAGGTGCCCGTGTGGCCCCCGGGCTCCCAAGGCCTGCACCTTCCCGGGCAGTAAGCCTAGCAGCTAGGCACATCTGGACAAGGTCGCCCAGGGCAGACCAGCCTCCCTAATGGGTTCTGCTCGATCAGCCTCTCAGAAGNAAGAGTTAAAGCTCTCCATGCTGGAGGGACACGAAGGCCTTCCCCATCAGGATTTGCATAAGCACACAACTGGGCAGCCTCCTCTACCCCAAGGAGGCTCACTTCAAACCATACTGTGCACTCGGCTTCCAGGCGGGGTTGCCAGTGTGCCTCCTGGATGTCTTCGGCCAGGGGTTGGTACCTGAGAGATGGGGCTGTGGGCACGAGACCAGACAATCAGAGGCAGACCCAAATCACCAGCACATGTCTCTGCTGGCTAGGAGAGCGCTAGGGAATCCACGTTTGTCAGGCCCTTGCCAGGGGTGAATGGAGCCCCACTCACCGGTGTGGCACTGCACACCGCACCTAGGGGCCATGGGAGCCTGGTGCTCTCCGTGGGGCACTGGATCTGTGTGGCCAAGCAACCACCAGAGAAACCATCCAGGTACCCTTGCCTTCCGTCTTACAAATCTCTCACTCCTGGAGCCCTTGGCAGTGTGGAAGCCACCGGCCCCTGACCCCTTCCCATGGAGGTCTGGTGGCCTAGGTCTCAAATGAAGGCTGGAGCGGAGCTGAGGCCAGTAAGGTGCCCGTTCTGTCCCCCTCCTGCCTGCAGCCTGTTCTTTCCCAGGCAGTCAGACTAGCTGCTAGGAAAGTCTGGGCAATGCTCGGCCAGGCAGAGCAGCCTCACACCCCAGGCTCTACCATATCAGGCCTCTGAGCAGAGCTGTAGCAGTGCCGTGCTGGAGGCCCACTAGGGTCTTCCCCAGCAAGGCTTGTAGACTCACGCATATGGCCTGCCTGGTCTTCCCGTGAGGAGGCTCACTTTCCCACATGCTGTGCACTCAGCTTCCAGGCAGGGGCATCAGCGCACCTCCTGAAGGTCTAGGTTCAGGGGCTGGTTCCCCTGAGCTGGGGCTGCGGGCAGGAACCCAGACACGCAGGAGTGGGCCCAAACCACCTGCATACTTCTCTGCTGGCTAGGAGAGCACTAGGGCAATGGTCTGTCAGGCAATTGCTGAGGGTAAACGGAGGCCTCCTCTTCAGGTGTGGTGATGCATGCCGTAACCAAGGGCCTTGGAAGCCTGGTGCTCTCCGTGCGGCACTGGGTCTGTGCAGCCAAGCAACCACTGGAGAAGCCATCCTGTTGCCCTAGCCTTCCCTCTGACAGAGATCTCACTCCTGGAGCCCTTGGCAGTGTGGAAGCCACCGGCCCCTAATCCCTTCCCAAGGAGGTCTGGTGACCTAGGTCGCAACGCAAGGCAGGAGCAGAGCTGAGGCCAAGAAGGAGCCAGTGCTGTTCCAAGGGTGACCTCAGCCTGCACCTTCCCAGGCAAGAAGCCTAGAAACTAGGCTAGTCTGGGCAAGACTCCCCAGGTAAGAGCAGCCTCATGCCGAGGGCTCAGCCAGGTAGGGCCTCTGAGCAGAACAGGAGCTCTGCTATGCTGGAAGCGCTCTCAGGCCTCTCCATCAAGGCTTGCAGATCCATGCAACTGGGCTGCCTCGTCTTCCCCTGAGGAGGCTCACTTTTCTGCATGCAGTGCACCTGGCTTCCTGTCGGGGGTGTCAGTGTACCTCCTTGAGGTCGGGGCTCAGCGGATTGTTCCCCTGAACTGAGACTGTGGGCTGGAGCCCGGTCAGGCAGGGGTGGACCCAAACCACCTGCACCCGTCTCTTCTGGCTAGGAGACTGCTAGGGAACCCACGTCTGTCAGGCACTTGCGGGGGAAAACAGAGCACCCCTCTCCAAGTGTGGAGATACACGCCCCACCCAGGGGCCCTGAGCCTGGTGCTCTCTGTGTGGCGATGGGTCTGTGTGGCTAAGTAATTGAGGGAGAAGCCATCCAGTTGCCCTTGCCTTCCTTCTGACCGAGGTATCACTCTGGAGCCCTTGGCATTGTGGAAGCCATCGGCCCCTAAACCCTTCCCAAAGAGTTCTGGTGGCCTAGGTAGCAAGGCAAGGCAGGAGCGGGGTTGGGCCAGAATGGGCTTGTGCCTTTTCCCGGCTGCCCACATCTGCACCTTCCCAGGCAGTAAGCCTAGCATCTAGGCAGTCTGTGCAAGTCTAGCCCAGTGCAGAGCAACCTTGCGCCTTAGAATCTGCCAGGTCGGGCCTTTAAGCAGAGCTGGAGCTGTGCCGTGCTGGAGGTGCACTAGGATCTTCCATAGCAGGCTTGCAGACTTACGCATTTGGGCTGTCTGGTCTTCCCCTGAGGAGGCTCACTTTCCCACATGCTGTGCACTCGGTTTCCAGTCGGGGGCGCCAGCGTACCTACTGGAGGTTGGGACTCAGGGGCTGTTTCCCCTGAACTGGGATTGTGAATGGAGCCCGGTCAGGCAGGGGCTGGCCCAAACCACCTGCATACGTCTCTGCTGGCTAGAGGAGCGCTAGGGCACCAGGTCTGTCAGACCATTGCTGAGGGTAAATGGAGGCCTCCTCTTCAGGTGTGGCGATGCACGCCACACCCAGCGCCCTGAGAGCCTGGTGCTCTCTGTGCAGTGCTGGGTCTGGGTGGGCAAGCAACCACTGGAGAAGCAAGCCAGCAGCCCTTGCATTCCCGTTCACCGAGCTCAAACTTCTGGAGACTTTGGCACTCTGTAAGCAACTGGCCCATAACCCCTCCCCAAGGAAGCTTGTGGGCCTAGGTCGCAAGGCAAGACAGGAGCGGAGCTGAGGTCAGGAAGGCACACCTGCCATCCACCGGCCACCTGTAGCTTGTTATATCTGGGGCAGTAGCCCAGCAGCTAAGCAAGTCTGGGCAAGCTCGCCCAGGGCAGAGTAGCCTCGCCCCGGCGCTCCACCAGATCGGGCCTCTAGCAGAGCTGGAGCTCGGCTATGCTGGAAGCACACTCGCCCCTTCCCCATCAGGGCTTTCAGATGCATGCAGCGGGACTGCCTCATTTCCATGGAGGAGGCAACCTTCCCCACATGCGGGGCACTCGGTTTTCAGGCGGGGGCACCAGCAAGCCTACCTGAGGTCTGGGCTCAGAGGCTGGTTCCCCTGAGCTGGGCTGAGGGAGGGAGCCCAGAGACTCAGGGGTGGGCCAGAACTACATGCACAGTCAGCTACGGAACCAACGTCCGTCAGGCCATTACCACGGGCGACCAGAGGCCCCCTCTCTGAGTGTGGCACTGGGACGTCTGCCAGGAGCCCTGGGAGCCTGGTGCTCTCTGTGCGGTGCTGGGTCTTGCGGCCAAGCATCTGCTTGAGAAGCCATCCAGTAGGCTTTGCCTTCCCTCTGATAGAGCTCTCACTGATAGAGCCCTTCCCACTGTGGAAGCCACCAGCCCCTAACCCTTCCAATAGGAGGCCTGGGGGCCTAGGTCGCAAGGCAAGGCAGGAGCAGAGTTGAGGCCAGGAAGGCGCCTGTGCTGTCCCCCTGGATCCCACAGCCTGCACTTTCCCGGGCAGTAAGCCTAGCAGTTAAGCACATCTGAGTAATGTCGCCCAGGGCAGAGCAGCCTCGCTCCTGGGTTCTGCTTGATCGGCCTCCTAGAAGAACTGAAGCTCTTCCATGCTGGAGGCACGCTCCGGCCTTACCCATCAGGGTTTGCATAAGCAGCACAGCTGGGCAGCCTCCTCTACACAAAGGAGGCTCGCTTCCACCCATGCTGTGCACTCGGCTTCCAGGCAGGGTCACCAGCGCACCTCCTGGATGTGTGGGACCAATGGCTGGTACCTCTGAGCTGGGGCTGTGGGCGAGAGACCAGACACTCAGAGGCAGACCAAAATCACCTGCACAATTCTCCGCTAGCTAGGAGAGCGCTAGGGAACCCACACCTGTCAGGCCCTTTCCGGGGGTGAACAGAGCCCCCCTCACTGGTGTGGAACTGCACACCCCTCTAGGGACCCAGGGAGCCTGGTGCTCTCCGTGCGGCGCTGGGTCTGTGTGGCCAAGCGACCGCTGGAAACCATCCAGTTGCCGTTGCCTTCCTTCTGACAGAGCTCTCACTCCTGAAGCCCTTTGCAGTGTGGATGCCACCGGCCACTAACCCGTTCCCAAGGAGTTGTGGTGGCCTAGGTCGCAATGCAAGTCAGGAGTGGGGCTGGGGCCAGGAATGAGATCGTGCCTTCCCCCGGGTGCCCACATCTGCTCCTTCCCAGGCAGGATGCCTAGCATCTAGGCAAATCTGGGCAAGCCTAGCCCAGTGCTGAGCAGCCCTGCACCGGGGACTCTGCCATGTTGGGCCTTTGAGGAGAGCTGGAGCACTGCCATGCTGGAGGTAATCTCAGGCCTTCTCCATCAAGGCTTGCAGATGCATGCACCTGGGCTGCTTGGTCTCCCCCTGAGGAGGTTGACTTTTCCGCATGCAGTGCACTCAGCTTCGAGTCGGGGCGCCAGCGCGCCTCCTGACTGTCTGGGCACAGGGGCCAGTACCCCTGTGCTGGGGCTAGAGCGGGAGCCCATACACGAAGGGGCGGTCCCAAAACAACTGCACACGTCTCTGCTGGCTAAGAGACTGCTAGGGAACCCACGTCTGTCAGGCACTTGCCGGGGGAAAACAGAGCACCCCTCTCCAGATGTGGCGCTACACGCCCCACCCAGGGGCCCTGGAGCCTGTTGCTCTTCGTGTGGTGATGGGACTGTGTGGCCATGTAATTGAGGGTGAAGCCATCCAGTTGCCCTTGCTCCCCTCTGACAGAGCTCTCACTCCTGAAGCCCTTGGCAGTGGGGAAGCCACAGGCTCCTAACCTCTCCCAAAGAGTCCTCGAGGCTTAGGTCGTAAAGTAAATCAGGTGCAGAGCTGAGGCCAGGATGGTGCAAGTGTTGTTTGCTCGGTGCTCACAGCCTACTATCTCCCGGGCAGGAAGCCTAGCAGCCAGGCATGTCTGGGAAGGTCGCTCAGGGCAGAGCAGCATAGCCCTGGGGCTCTATCTGATCGGGCCTCTTAGCAGAGCTCGAGCTCTGCTGTGCTGGAAGCACACATGGCCCTTCACATTCAGGGCTTTCAAATGCATGCAGTGGGACTGCCTCATTTCCCCAAGGAGGATAACTTTCCCGAATGCAATGCACTCGGTTTCCAGGCGGGGGATGCAGAATGCCTACTGGAGGTCTGGCTCAGGGGCTGGTTCCCCTTACCTGGGCTGAGGGACTGAGCCCAGAGACTCAGTGGTGGGCTGGAACAACATGCACACGCCTCTGCTGGTTAGGAGACATGTAAGGAACCCACGACTGTCAGGCCATTGCAGGGGGTGATCGGAGCACCCCTCTCTGTGTGTGGCTCTGCACAGCCCTGCCTGGGGCCCTGAGAGCTGACACTCTCTGTGGGGTGCTATGTCTGTGCAGCAAAGGAACTGCTGGAGAAGCCATCCAGAAAGCTTTGCCTTCCCTCTGATACACCTCTCAGTGCTAGAGCCCTTGGCAGTGTGGAATCAACCAGCCACTAACCGCTACAATTGGAGGCCTGGGAGCCTAGGTCACAAAGCAAGGCAGGAGCAGAGTTGAGTCCAGGAATGCACCTGTGCTGTCCGCCGGGCTCCCACAGCCTGCACCTTCCCGGCCGGGCAGTAAGCCTAGCAGCTAGGCACATCTGGGCAAGGTCATCCAGGGCAGAGCAGCCTCGCTCCTGGGTTCTGCTTGATCAGCTTCTGAGAAGAGCTGAAGCTCTTCCATGCAGGAGGCACGCTTGGGCCTTCCCCATCAGGGTTTGCATAAGCACACATTTGGGCACCCTCCTCTACCCCAAAGAGGCTCGCTTCCACCCATGCTGTTCAGTCGGCTTCCAGGCGGGGTCGCCACCGCGCCATCTGGATGTGTGGAACCAGGGGCTGGTACCTCTAAGCTGGGGCTGTGGGTGGGATAACAGACACTCAGAGGCAAACCCAAATCACCTGCACGAGACTCTGCTGGGTAGGAGAGCACTAGGTACCCACGTCTGTCAAGCTCTTGCCGGGGGTGAACGGAGCCCCACTCACCAGTGTGGCACTGCACATCCCACCTAGGGGCCATGGGAGCCTGGTGCTCTCCATGCGGCACTGGGTCTGTGCGGCCAAGCAACTTCTGGAGAAGCCATCCAGGTACCCTTGCCTTCCGTCTGACAAATCTCTCACTCCTGGAGCCCTTGGCAGTGTGGAAGCCACCAGCCCCTAATCCCTTCCCATAGAGATCTGGTAGCCTAGGTCTCAAATGAAGGCTGGAGCGGAGCTCATAATGAGAAAGTAGAAAAAGAACTGAAGGAAACAATTCCATTCACCATTGCAACGAAAAGAATAATATGCTTAGGAATATACCTACCTAAAGAAGCTAAAGACCTATATATTGAAAACTAAAAAACACTGATGAAAGAAATCAAAGAGGACACTAATAAATGGAGAAATATACCATGCTCATGGGTCAGAAGAATCAATAGAGTGAAAATGAGTATACTACCCAAAGCAATCTACAGATTCAATGCAATTCCTATCAAGCTACCAGCAGTACTTTTTACAGAACTAGATCAAATAATCTCAAGATTTTTATGAAAATACAAAAAACCTCGAATAGCCAAAGCAATCTTGAGAAAGAAGAATGGAACTGGAGGAATCAACTTGCCTGACTTCAGGCTTTACTACAAAGCCACAGTCATCAAGACAGTATGGTACTGGCACAAAGACAGAAACATAGATCAGTGGAACAAAATAGAAAGCCCTGAGATAAATCCACACACCTATG
>SJYE01015973.1:0-29187 GCA_006408755.1 Eudorcas thomsonii
AAAAGGGAAGGAGTGTTTTCACCAGACAGGCTGCAGTGGATAAGGGCCTCACCCTGCTTGCAAGGGACTAGCTTCTGGTATTTCTGGAGTTGCGGCGGGGTTTCTCGAGTTATGACGGGGAGGCCATGGACCCGCCCCTGTGATCTCAGGAGAGGACAACCTCCGTGCCAGTTGCCATGCGTCTTTGAGGATTCCTCCCCAGTCATCGCCTAGTCCTCAGTCCTCGTGTGGTGCTGAAGCCGGTACCTGAGATTTCTTCGCCTATGCTGACATAAATCTTGGGGTTCCCATGGAGACCCCACAATAAAGTCATGCCTTGTCTTGCCTGGAGACGTACACTTGCGCTTGCCTCAGCAGCTGCAGCAGCTGTGAAAGCCTCCCCGTCGAGTCACAGGGGTCTGTGACTTGACCTCGAAGTAACAGCCAGGTCTGTCACACGTGCCAGTGTGTCAGGACTCGAGCCTTGGTGTGACAGTCGACCCAGTGAAGGGCAGTCAATTTCATCTGGAGTGAATGAGGAATTTGGTTGTCTTGGGGAATGGTGGCAAGAACCCTGATGCTGCTCGCAACAGCCCTGGTTCGAGTGTCTCCTGTTGGGATGTGAGGGAAGTGCCGGGAACCCTTTCCCGACAAAGTAGGAACGGGCCCCTCATTTGGAGCTCAGCAGGGATACTGGGGCTCCTTTACATTCATGGTGGGACCCTCGATGTTCACCTTGAGTGAGGTCGTGCAGCGAGAGAACCTTCTTGGGTCACAGCAAGAAGGTGAAAGACACATTGGAGGTACAAGAGTGAAGAGGTTCTTTCCCCCAAGACGCCCCAGCAGACGAGGTCCTCACCCCGCTTGCATGGGAGAATCTTTTGGTTTTTCTCAAGTTGTGTGGGGGAGTGTCCTATCGAGTTACAATGGGGAACCCAGGGGCTCGCACCTGTTTACTCAGGATAGGACAGTCTCTGTCCCAGTTGCCAGGCGCCTCTGTGGATTCTTCCCTAATCGTCTCGGTTCTCAGTCCACGACTTTTGCTGAGGCCGGAGTCTGAGCTTTCCTTGACCGTCGTGACCTAGGTCTTGGTGTACCCCTGAGGGCCCCATAGAGGAGACAGGCCTCGTCTCACCTGGACACGTGCACAGCTACTTGCTGGACCAGCTGCAGCAGCAGTGTCAGGCTTCGTGTCGAGCAGACACAGGTATCTGTGGCTTGCTCTCAAGTTCCAAAGTGCTGTCACACGTGACAGTGTGTCGTGCGTCGAGTCTCGGGGTGAGAGTCAAGGCACTGCGGGTCAGTCAATTTCATCTGCAGTGGACAAGGCATTTGGGTGTCTTGGTGAATGGTGGCTGAAACCCTGATGCTTCCCCCGACTTTCCTGTTGCGAGAAACTCCTCTGGGTATTCGAGCGAAGCTCCAAGGAACCTTTCTCTAAGGGGCAGGAAAGGGGACAATCATCTGGAGCTTAGCAGGGGAAAACGAGGCTCTGCTGAGTCGCATGGGATCCCTTGTTGTTCCTCTCCAGTTGAGACCGGTAGGACGGGAAATTCCTGGGTCATATCAAGGGGGTGAAAGAACAGTTCGAGGTCCAAGAGGGAAGGAGTGATTTCCCCAGAGATGCTGCAGGGGATAAGGACCTCACCACGCTTGCAAGGGAGAAGCTTCTCGTATTTCACGAGTTGTTGTGGGGTTTCTCCAGTTACGATGGGGAGCCCATGGACCCGCCCCTGTGGCCTCAGGAGAAGCCAGTCTTCTTGCCAGATGCCATGCACATTTGGGGATTCCTCCCCAGTCATCGCTGAGTCCTCAGCATTCTTCTGGTGCTGAAGCTGGTACCTGAGCTNTCAAGGGGGTGAAAGAACCGTTCGAGGTCCAAGAGGGAAGGAGTGATTTCCCCAGAGATGCTGCAGGGGATAAGGACCTCACCACGCTTGCAAGGGAGAAGCTTCTCGTATTTCATGAGTTGTTGTGGGGTTTCTCCAGTTACGATGGGGAGCCCATGGACCCGCCCCTGTGGCCTCAGGAGAAGCCAGTCTTCTTGCCAGATGCCATGCACATTTGGGGATTCCTCCCCAGTCATCGCTGAGTCCTCAGCATTCTTCTGGTGCTGAAGCTGGTACCTGAGCTTTCCTCGTCCATGCTAACATAAATCTTGGGGATCCCATGGAGCCCCCACAGGAAATCAGGCCTCGTCTTGCCTGGAGACGTACACTTGTGCTTGACTCTGCAGTTGCAGCAGCTGTGAAAGGCTCCCCGTCGAGTGGACACAGGGATCTGTGACTTGACCTCCAGGTACCAACCAGGTCTGTCACACGTGACAGTGTGTCAGGCTTCGAGCCTCCAGGTGACAGTCAACCCAGTGCAGGGCAGTCAGGTTCATCTGGAGTGAACGAGGTATATGGGGCTCTTGGGGAATAGTGCCAAGACCCCTGATGCTGCTCCCAACAGTCCAGGTTCGAGTGTCTCCTGTTGGGATGTGAGGGAAATACTGGAAACACTTTCGCAACAGAGCAGGAAAGGGCCCCTCCTTTGGAGCTCAGCAAGGATACTGGGTCGCATACACATTCATGGCGGGACCCTCGGTGTTCCCCTTGAGTGAGGACGGGTGGCTCGAGAAACTTCTTGGTTCACAGCAAGGAGGTGAAGGACACTTTGGAGGTCCAAGAGAGAAGAGGTTCTTTCCCCCAAGACACCACAACAGACGAGGTCCTCACCCCGCTTGCAGGGGAGAATCTTTTGGTTGTTCTAAAGTTGTGTCGGGGTCCTCTTGAGATAAAACGGGGAACCCAGGGACACGCTCCTGTTGCCTCAGGAGAGGATAGTCTCCGTGCCAGTTGGAATTCACATCTGGGTATTGCACCCTAATCGTATCAGTGTGCCCTGTCCTTGACTTGTGCTGAGGCCACTGCCTGAGCTTCATTCGACGGTCCTGACCTAGGTCTTGGGGTTACCCAGAGGCTCCCACAGAGGAGACAGGCTTCGTCTCACCTGGACACATGCATGGCTACTTTCCTGACCAGCTGCAGCAGCAGTGTCAGGCTCCATGTCGAGCGGACAGAGGGATCTGTGGCTTGCTCTCGAGGTCCAAAATTCTGTCACACGTGCAGGTATTTCGGGCGTCGAGCCTCCAGATGTCAGTCAAGGCAGTGTAGGGTAGACAGGTTCATCTTCAATAGACAAGGAATTTGGGCGTTTGGCGAATGGTGGACGAACCCCAGATGCTCCTCCCAACATTCCTACTGCG
Source organism: Eudorcas thomsonii (assembly GCA_006408755.1). NCBI lineage: Eukaryota > Metazoa > Chordata > Mammalia > Artiodactyla > Bovidae > Eudorcas > Eudorcas thomsonii. The sequence continues at coordinate 3,230 of SJYE01015973.1, forward strand.
AGCACCTCATTGTGGGATGCGACAGAAGCCACAGGACACCATAAACTAAGAAGCAGGAAAACGGACTATCATCTAGAGCTTAGAAGGAGCAAACTGGCCTACTCTTGAGTCGCAGCGGGTCCATTGGGGTTCCTCTTCTGTGCGACGGTTGTGGCCGGGAACTCCTTGTGTCACAGCAAGGGAGTGAAGTAGCCCTCCGAGGTCTAAGATGGAAGGGGTGATTTCCCAGGATATGCCAGATCGGATAAGGGCCTCACCTCGCTTGCAAGGGAGAAGATTCTGATTTTTCTCGAGTTGCGGTGGGGTTTCTCGAGTTATAACGGGGAGCCCAGGGTCGTGCCCCTGTTGCCTCAAGAGAGGACAGTCTCACTGCCAGTTGTCTGTCACCTCTGGGAATTCCTCCCCAGTCGTCTCGGGGTGCCCTGTCCTCGAATTGTGCTGAGGACAGTGCCTGAGCTTCCCTCGACAGTACTGACCTAGGTCTTGGGGGTTCCCCTGAGGCTCCTGAAGAGAAGACAGGCCTCGTCTCACCTGGACACGTGCAGGGCTACTTGCCTGACCAGCTGCAGCAGCAAGGTCAGGCTCCATGTTGAGCAGACACAGGGATCTGTGGCTTGCCGTCGAGGCCCAAAGTGCTGTCACACGTGCAGGTGTTTCAGGCGTGGAGCCTCATGGTGACATTCAAGGCAGTGCTGGGAAGACAGGTTCATCTGCTGTGGAAAAGGCATTTGGGGGTCTTGGAGTATGGTTGCCATACCCCAGATGCACCTCCCGACTTTCCTACTGCGAGCACCTCCTTTTGGGGATGGACGGAAGCCCCAGGACACCTTATACAAAGGAGCAGGAAAAGGGACTATCATCTAGAGCTTAGCAGGGGCAAACTGGGCTCCTCTTGAGTGGCAGCGGGTCTACTGGGGTTCCCCTAGGGTGCAGCGGTTTGGCTCCGATCTCCTTGTGTCACAGCAAGGGAGTGAGGGAGCCCTTCGAGGTCAAAGAGGGAAGGGGTGATTTCCCACATGACGTCGCATCGGACAGGGCCTCACCCCTCATGCAAGGGGGAAGCTTCTGGTGTTTCTCGAGCTGCGGCGGGGTTTCTCAAGTTACGATGGGGAGCTCATGGACCAGCCTCTCTGGCCCAAGGAGAGGCCAGTCTTCATGCCAGTTGCCATGTGCCTTTGGGGATTCCTCCCCAGTCATCGCCGAGTCCTCAGCACTCGTCTGGTGCTGAAGCTGGTACCTGAGCTTTCCTCGCCCATGCTGACAGAAATCTTGGGGTTCCCATGGAGCCCCCACAGGAAAGTCAGGCCTCGTCTTGCCTGGAGATGTACACTTGTGCTTACCTCTGCAACTGCAGCAGCTATGAAAGTCTCCCCGTCGAGTGGACACAGGGATCTGTGACATGACCTCGAGGTACCATCCGGGTGTGTCACACGTGCCAGTGTGTAAGTCTTCGAGCCTCGGGGTAACAGTCGACCCAGTGTAGGGCAGTTAGATTCATCTGGGGTGATCGAGGTATTTGGGGTTCTTGGGGAATGGTGGAAAGACCCCTGATGCTGCTCCTGACAGTCCTGGTTCGAGTGTCTCCTGTTGGATATGAGGGAAGTACAGGGAACCCTTTCCCGACAGAGCGGGAAAGGGACCCTCATCTGGAGCTCAGCAGGGATACTGGGGATCATTTACATTAATGGTGGAACCCTCGGTGTTCCCCTCGAGTGAGGACAGGCGGCGGGAGAAACTTCTTGGGTCACAGCAAGGAGGTGAACGACACATTGGAGTTCTAAGAGAGAAGAGGTTCTTTCCCCCGAGACGCCACAGCAGACGAAGTCCTGACCCCGCTTGCAGGGGAGAATCTTTTGTTTTTTCTCAAGTTGTGGCGGGGTCCTCTCGAGTTACAATGGGGAAACCAGGGACTCGCCCCTGTACACTCAGGATTGGACAGTCTCCGTGCCAGTTGCCAGGCGCCTCTGGGGATTCTTCCTTAATCGTCTCGGTGCTCAGTTCTCGACTTTTCTGAGGCCGGAGCCTGAAATTTCCTAGACCATTCTGACCTAGGTTTGGTGTACCCCTGAGGGCCCTGCAGAGGAGACAGGCCTCGTCTCTTCTGGCCACGTGCATGGCTACTTGCCTGACCAGCTGCAGCAGCAGTGACAGGCTCCATTTCGAGTGAACACAGGGATGTGTCGCTTGCCCTCGAGGCCCAAAGTGCTGTCACACGTGCAGGTGTTTCACGCATCGATCCTCCGGATGACAGTCAAGGCAGTGCAGGGCAGACAGGTTCATCTGCAGTGGGCAAGGCATTTGGGGGTCTTAAAGAATGGTTTCCGAAACCCAGATGCTCCTCCCGACATTCCTACTGCGAGCACCTCCTTTTGGGATGTGAAGGCAGCCCCAGGACACCTGATAATAAGGAACAGTAAAAGGGACTATCATCTAGAGCTTAGGAAGATCAAACTGGGCTCCTCTGCTTCCCAGCGGGTCCACTGGCGTTCCTTTGGGTGCAAAGGTTGTGGCCGGGAACTCCTTCTGTCACAGGAAGGGAGTGAAGGAGCACTTCCAGGACCAAGAGGGAATTGTTGATTTCCTACGAGACGCCAGATCTGATAAGGGTCTCACCCCGCTTGCAAGGGAGAAGCTTCTGGTATTTCTCGAATTGTGGCGGGGTTTCTCGAGATATGAGGCGGAGTTCATGGACCCGCCCCTGTGGCCGCAGGAGAGGCCCGTCTTCTCGCCAGTTGCCATGTGCCTTTGGGGATTCCTCCTGTCATCACCAAGTCCTCCGTCCTCATCTGGTGCTGAAGCTGTTACCTGAGCTTTCCTTGCCCATGCTGACATAAATCTTGGGGTTCCCATGGAGCCCTCAGACTAAAGAGAGGCCTTGTCTTGCCTATAGACGTACACTTGTGCTGCCTCCGCAGCTGCAGCAGCTGAGAAGGGCTCCCCGTCGAGTGGACAAAGGGATCTGTGACTTGACCTCGAGGTACGACCTGGGTCTGTCACACATGCCAGTGTGTTAGTCTTCCAGCCTCGGGGTGACAGTCGACCCAGTGCAGGGCAGTCAGGTTCATCAGGTGTGAACGAGGTATTTTGGGTCTTGGGGAATGGAGGCAAGACCCCTGATGCTGCTCCCCACAGTCCTGGTTCGAGTGTCTCCAGTTGGGATGTGAGGGAAGTGCTGGGAAACCTTTTCCATCAGAGCAGGAAAGGACCCCTCATCTGGAGCTCAGCAGGGATACTGTAGCTCCTTTCCATTCTTGGTGGGACCCTCAGTGTTCCCCTCGAGTAAGGACAGGCGGCTCGAGAAACTTCTTGGGTCACAGCAAGGAGGTGAAGGACACTTTGGAGGTCCAAGAGAGAAGAGGTTCTTTCCCCCGAGACGCCACAACGGGCGAGGTCCGCATCCCACTTGTAGGGGAGAATCTTTTGGTTGTTCTCAAGTTGTAGCGTGGTCCTCTCGAGTTACATTGGGGAACCCAGGGACTCGCCCCTGTGCACTCAAGATTGGATAGTCTAGGTGCCAGTTGCCAGGCGGCTCTGGGGATTCTTCCCTAATCATCTCGGTGCTCAGTCCTAGATTTTTGCTGTGGCCGGAGCCTGAGCTTTCCTAGAAAGTCCTGACCTAGTTCTTGGTGTACCACTGAGGTTCCCACAGTGGAGACAGTCCTCGTATCTCCTGGACACGTGCATGGCTACTTGCCTGACCAGATGTAGCAGCAGTGTCAAACTCAATGTCGAGCGGACACAGGGATCTGTGGCTTGCACAATAGGCCCAAAGTGCTGTCACACGTGCAGGTGTTTCGGGCGTCGAACCTCGGTGTGACAGTCAAGGCAGTTCAGGGCAGACAGGTTCATCTGCAGTGGACAAGGCATTTGAGGGTCTTGGAGAATGGTGGCCGAACTCTAGATGCTCCTCCCTACGTTCCTACTACTAGCACCTCCTTTTGGGATGCGACAGAAGCCCCAGGACACCTTATATTAAGGAGTAGGAAAAGGGACTATAATCTAGTGCTTAGCAGGAGCAAACTGGGATCCTCTTGGGTCGCAGCATGTCCACTGAGGCTCCTACTGGGTGCGACGGTTGTAGCCGGGAACTCCTGGTGTCACAGCAAGGGAGTGAAGAAGCCCTTCGAGATCCAAGAGGGAAGGCGTGATTTCCCACGAGACACTGGATTGGATAAGGGCCTCACCCCGCATGCAAGGGAGAAGCTTCTGGTGTTGCTCGAGTTGCGGCCCGGTTTCTTGAGTTATGACGGGGAGACCAGGGACCCGCCCCTGTGGCCGCAGGAGAGGACAGTCTCCGTGTCAGTTGCCAGTTACGTCTGGGGATTCCTCTCCAATCGTCACTGGGTGCCCTGTCCTCGACTTGTGCTCAGGCCAGTGCCTGAGCTTCCCTGGACGGTCCTGACCTAGGTCTTGAGGGTTCCCATGAGGCTTCCACAGAGGAGACAGGCTTCGTCTCACCTGGACACGTGCACGGCTACTTGCCTGACCAGCTGCAGCAGCAGTGTCAGGCTCCATGTCGAGCGGACAGAGGGATCTGTGGCTTGCTCTTGAGGTCCAAAGTGCTGTCATACGTGCCAGTGTGTCGTGCGTCGAGCCTCAGGTTGACAGTCAAGGCTGTGCGGGGCTTTCAAGTTCATCTGAAGTGGACAAGGCATTTGGGGGTCTTGGGGAATGGTGGTCGAATCCCTGATGCTCCTCCCCACTTTCCTTTGCGAGCACCTCCTCTTGTTATTCGTGCGAAGCTCCAGGGAACATTTCCTTAAGGGGCAGGAAAGGTGACGATCATCTGGAGCTTAGGAGGGCAAACAGGGCTCTGTTGAGTCGCAGCGGATCCCTTGTTGTTCCTCTCGAGCTGATATGGTTAGGGCGGAGTAATCCCTGGGTCACAGCAAGGGGAGGAAAGAGCCCTTCGAGGTCCAAGAGGGAAGGAGTGATTTCCCCAGAGATGCCGCGATGGATATGGGCCTCATTCGGATTGCAAGGGAGAAGCTTCTGGTATTTCTCGAGTTGCGGCGGGGTTTCTCAAGTTACGACGGGGAGCCCATGGACCCGCCCCTGTGGCCTCAGGAGAGGCCAGTCTTCATGCCAGTTGCCATGCACCTTTGCGGATTCCTCCCCAGTCATCGCCAAGTCCTCAGTCCTCGTCTGGTGACGAAGCTGGTACCTGAGCTTACCTCGTCCATGCTCACATAAATCTTGGGGTTCCGTTGGAGCCCCCACAGGAAAGTCAGGCCTCATCTTGCCTGGAGAGTTAGACTTGTGCTTGCCTTTGCAGCTGCATCAGCTGTGAAAGTCTCCCCATAGAGTGGACACAGGGATCTGTGACTTGACCACGAGGTACCACCCAGGTCCGTAACACGTGCCAGTGTGTCAGTCTTCGAGCCTCGGGGTGACACTCGACCCAGTGCAGTGCAGTCAGGTTCATCTGGAGTGAACGAGGTATTTGGGAGTCTTTGGGAATGATGGCAAGACTCCTGATGCTGCTCCCGACAGTCCTGGTTCGAGTGTCTCCTGTTGGGATGTGATGGAAGTACTGGGAACCCTTTCCCGACAGAGCAGGAAAGGGACCATCTCTGGAGCTTAGCAGGGATACTGGGGCTCCTTTCCTTCATGGCGTGACCTTTAGTGTTCCCCTCGAATGAAGACGGGTGGCGCGAGAAACTTCTTGGGTAACAGCAAGAAGGTGAACGACACTTTGGAGGTCCAAGAGAGGAGATATTCTTTCCCCCGAGATGCCATAGACGACGAGGTCCTCACCCTGCTTGCGGGGAGAATCTTTTGGTTTTTCTCAAGGTGTGGCGGGGTCCTCTCAAGTTCCAATGGGGAACCCAGGGACTCGCTCATGTGCACTCAGGATTGTACAGTCTCCATGCCAGTTGCCAGGTGCCTCTGGGGATTTTTCCCTAATCGTCTCGGTGCTCAGTCCTCGACTTTTGCTGAGGCTGGAGCCTGAGCTTTCCTCGACCGTCCTGATCTAGGNAGGGCCTCACCCCGCATGCAAGGGAGAAGCTTCTGGTGTTGCTCGAGTTGCGGCCCGGTTTCTTGAGTTATGACGGGGAGACCAGGGACCCGCCCCTGTGGCCGCAGGAGAGGACAGTCTCCGTGTCAGTTGCCAGTTACGTCTGGGGATTCCTCTCCAATCGTCACTGGGTGCCCTGTCCTCGACTTGTGCTCAGGCCAGTGCCTGAGCTTCCCTGGACGGTCCTGACCTAGGTCTTGAGGGTTCCCATGAGGCTTCCACAGAGGAGACAGGCTTCGTCTCACCTGGACACGTGCACGGCTACTTGCCTGACCAGCTGCAGCAGCAGTGTCAGGCTCCATGTCGAGCGGACAGAGGGATCTGTGGCTTGCTCTTGAGGTCCAAAGTGCTGTCATACGTGCCAGTGTGTCGTGCGTCGAGCCTCAGGTTGACAGTCAAGGCTGTGCGGGGCTTTCAAGTTCATCTGAAGTGGACAAGGCATTTGGGGGTCTTGGGGAATGGTGGTCAAATCCCTGATGCTCCTCCCCACTTTCCTTTGCGAGCACCTCCTCTTGTTATTCGTGCAAAGCTCCAGGGAACATTTCCTTAAGGGGCAGGAAAGGTGACGATCATCTGGAGCTTAGGAGGGCAAACAGGGCTCTGTTGAGTCGCAGCGGATCCCTTGTTGTTCCTCTCGAGCTGATATGGTTAGGGCGGAGTAATCCCTGGGTCACAGCAAGGGGAGGAAAGAGCCCTTCGAGGTCCAAGAGGGAAGGAGTGATTTCCCCAGAGATGCCGCGATNTGACAGTCAAGGCTGTGCGGGGCTTTCAAGTTCATCTGAAGTGGACAAGGCATTTGGGGGTCTTGGGGAATGGTGGTCGAATCCCTGATGCTCCTCCCCACTTTCCTTTGCGAGCACCTCCTCTTGTTATTCGTGCGAAGCTCCAGGGAACATTTCCTTAAGGGGCAGGAAAGGTGACGATCATCTGGAGCTTAGGAGGGCAAACAGGGCTCTGTTGAGTCGCAGCGGATCCCTTGTTGTTCCTCTCGAGCTGATATGGTTAGGGCGGAGTAATCCCTGGGTCACAGCAAGGGGAGGAAAGAGCCCTTCGAGGTCCAAGAGGGAAGGAGTGATTTCCCCAGAGATGCCGCGATAGATATGGGCCTCATTCGGATTGCAAGGGAGAAGCTTCTGGTATTTCTCGAGTTGCGGCGGGGTTTCTCAAGTTACGACGGGGAGCCCATGGACCCGCCCCTGTGGCCTCAGGAGAGGCCAGTCTTCATGCCAGTTGCCATGCACCTTTGCGGATTCCTCCCCAGTCATCGCCAAGTCCTCAGTCCTCGTCTGGTGACGAAGCTGGTACCTGAGCTTACCTCGTCCATGCTCACATAAATCTTGGGGTTCCGTTGGAGCCCCCACAGGAAAGTCAGGCCTCATCTTGCCTGGAGAGTTAGACTTGTGCTTGCCTTTGCAGCTGCATCAGCTGTGAAAGTCTCCCCATAGAGTGGACACAGGGATCTGTGACTTGACCACGAGGTACCACCCAGGTCCATAACACGTGCCAGTGTGTCAGTCTTCGAGCCTCGGGGTGACACTCGACCCAGTGCAGTGCAGTCAGGTTCATCTGGAGTGAACGAGGTATTTGGGAGTCTTTGGGAATGATGGCAAGACTCCTGATGCTGCTCCCGACAGTCCTGGTTCGAGTGTCTCCTGTTGGGATGTGATGGAAGTACTGGGAACCCTTTCCCGACAGAGCAGGAAAGGGACCATCTCTGGAGCTTAGCAGGGATACTGGGGCTCCTTTCCTTCATGGCGTGACCTTTAGTGTTCCCCTCGAATGAAGACGGGTGGCGCGAGAAACTTCTTGGGTAACAGCAAGAAGGTGAACGACACTTTGGAGGTCCAAGAGAGGAGATATTCTTTCCCCCGAGATGCCATAGACGACGAGGTCCTCACCCTGCTTGCGGGGAGAATCTTTTGGTTTTTCTCAAGGTGTGGCGGGGTCCTCTCAAGTTCCAATGGGGAACCCAGGGACTCACTCATGTGCACTCAGGATTGTACAGTCTCCATGCCAGTTGCCAGGTGCCTCTGGGGATTTTTCCCTAATCGTCTCGGTGCTCAGTCCTCGACTTTTGCTGAGGCTGGAGCCTGAGCTTTCCTCGACCGTCCTGATCTAGGTCTTGGTTTCCCCCTGAGGGCCTCACAGAGGAGACAGGCCTCGCCTCTCCTTGACCCGTGCACGGCTACTTGCTGGACCAGCTGCAGCAGCAATGTCAGGCTTCATGTTGAGTGGACACAGGGATATGTGGCTTGCCCTGGAGGCCCAAAGTGCTGTCACACGTGCAGGTGTTTCGGGCGATGAGCCTCGGGGTGACAGTCAAGTCAGTGCATGGCAGACACATTCATCTGCAGTAGACAAGACATTTGGGTGTCTTGTAGAATTGTGGCCGAACCCCAGATGCTCATTCCGACTTTCCTATTGTGACCACCTCCTTTTGGGATGCGACGGAATCCCAAGGAAACCTTATACTAATGAGCAGGAAAAGAGACTATCGTCTGGAGCTTAGCAGGTGCAAACTTGGCTCCTCTTGAGTCGCAGCGGGTCCACTGCTGTTCCTCTTGGGTGCGAAGGTTGTACCCGGGAACTCCTTGTGTTACAGCAAGGGAGTGAAGGAGCCCTTCGAGGTCCAAGAGGGAAGCAGTTATTTCCCACCAGTCACTGGATCAGATAAGGGCCTCACCCCGCTTGCCAGGGAGAAGCTTCTGGTTTTTCTCGAGTTGCGGCGTGGTTTCTCGAGTTATGATGGGGAGCCCCGGGGCGTGCACCTGTGGCCTCAGGAGAGGACAGTCTCTGGGCCAGTTGCCCGTCACCTCTGGGAAATCCTCTCCAATCGTCTCTGGGTGCCCTGTCTCGACTTGTGCTGAGGCCAGTGCCTGATCTTCCCTCGACCGTCCTGACCTAGCTCTTGGCGGATCCCCTGAGGCTCCCACATAGAAGCTAGGCTTCGTCTCACCTGGACATGTGCACCACTACTTGCCTGACCAGCTGCAGCCGCAGATTCTGGCTCCATGTCGAGCGGACCGATGGATCCGTGGCTTGATCTCGAGGTCCAAAGTGCTGTATTGGTGCCAGTGTTTCCTCTTGGAATATGAGGGGAGTGCTGGTAACCCTTTCCCGACAGAACAGGAAAGGGACCATTATCTGGAGTTTAGCAGGGGCAAAAGGGGCTCCTCTTGAGTTGCAGCCATTCCCTTGGGGTTTCTCTAGAGTTGAGACGGTAGGGGCGAGGAACTCCTTGTGTCACAGCAAGGGGATGTAGGAGCCCTTCGAGGTCTAAGAGGGAAGGGGTGATTTCCCCCGAGACGCTGCAGCAGATAAGGGCCTCACCACGCTTGCAATGGAGAAGCTTCTGGATTTTCTCGAGTTGCAACGGGGTTCTCGAGTTACTACGAGGAGCCCATGGAGCCACCCCTGTGGCCTCTGGAGAGACCAGTCTCCGTTCCAGTTGGCAGGCGCCACTGGGGACGCCTCCCCAATCTTCTCAGGGTTCTCATTCCTCGACTTGTGCTGGGGCCAGTGCTTGATCTTTCCTCGACCGTCCTGACCTAGGTCTTGGGGTACCCGGAGGGTCCTACAAAGGAGAGAAGTCTCGACTCCCCTGGACACGTGCATGGCTACTTGCCTGAGCAGCTGCATCAGCAGTGTCAGGCTCCATGTCGAGTGGACAGAGGGATCTGTGGCTTGCTCTGGAGGTCCAAAGTGCTGTCACACGTGCCAGTGTGTAGTGGGTCGAACCTCGGAGTGACAGTCAAGGAAGTGCGGGGCTGTCAAGTTCATCTGCATTGGACAAGGCATTTGGGTGTTCTGGTGAATGGTTGCTGATCCCCTGATGCTCCTCCCCACGTTCCTGTTGCGATCACCTTTTTTTGGTATTCGAGCGAAGCCCCAGGGAACCTTTCTCTAAGGGGCAGGAAAGGGGACGATCATCTGGAGCTTAGCAGGTGCAAACAGGGCTCTGTTGAGTCGCAGCGGATCCCTTGTTATTCCTTTCTAGCTGAGACGAGTAGGGCGGGGAAATTCCTGGGTCACAGCAAGGGGGGGAATAGAGCCCTTTGAGGTCAAATAGGGAAGGAATGATTTCCCCAGAGATGCCACAGTGAATAAGGACCTCACCCCGCTTGCAAGGGAGAAGCTTCTCGTATTTCTCGAGTTGTGTCGGGGTTTCTCGAGTTACGACGGTGAGCCCATGGACCCACACCTGTGGCATCAGGAGAGGCCAGCCTTCTTGCCAGTTGCCATGCGACTGAGGATTCATCGCGAAATCCTCAGTTTTCGTCTGGTGCTGAAGCTGGTATCTGAGCTTACCTCGCCAATGCTGACATAAATTTTGGGGTTCCCATGAAGCTCCCGCAGGAAAGTCAGGCCTCGTCCTGACTGGAGACGTACACTTGTGCTTGCTCCTGCAGCTGCAGCAATGAGAAATACTCCCCGTCTAGTGGACACAGGGATCTGTGCCTTGACCTCAGGATCCACCCAGGTCTGTCACACGTGCCAGTGTGTCAGGCTTCGAGCCTCGGGGTGACATTCGACCCAGTGCAGGGCAATCAGGTTCATCTGGAGTGAACCAGGTATTTGGGGGTCTTGGGGAATGGTGTCAAGACCCTTGATGCTGCTCCCGACAGTCCTGGTTCGAGTGTCTCCTGTTGGGATGTGAGGGAAGTGCTGGGAACCCTTTCCTGACAGAGCAGGAAAGGGACCCTCATCTGGAGCTTTGCAGGGATACTAAGAGGTCCACGAGACGCCAGATCAGATAAGGGACTAACACCACTTGCAAAGGAGAAGCTTCTGGTTTTTCTCGAGTTGTGGTGGGGTTTCTCGAGCTATGACTGGGAGACCAGGGACTCGCCCCTCTGGCCTCAGGAGAGGACAGCCTCCATGACAGTTGCCCATCACCTCTGGGAATACCTCCCCAATCGTCTCTGGGTGCCCTGCCCAGGACTTGTGCTGAGGCCAGTGCCTGAGTTTCTCTCGACAGTCCTGACCTGGGTCTTGGTGGTTCCACTGAGGCTCCCGCAGAGGAGACAGGCTTTGTCTCACCTGAACACGTGCAGGGCTACTTGCATGACCAGCTGCAGCAGAAGTGTCAGGCTCCATGTCGAGCGGACACGGATCTGTGGCTTGCTCACTGGGTCCAAATTGCTGTCACAAGTGCCAGTGTGTCCTGCTTCGAGCCTCGGGGTGACAGTCAAGGCGATGTGGGGCTTTCAACTTCATCTGCAGTGGACAAGGCATTTGGGGGACTTGGTGAATGCTGGCCGAACCCCTGATGCTCCTCCCGACTTTCCCGATGGAGCACCTCCTCTTGGTATTCGAGCAGCTTAGCAGGGGCAAACAGGGCTCTGTTGAGTCGCAGCAGATCTTTTGTTGTTCTTCTCGAGTTGAGAGAGGTAGGGCGGGGAAATTCTTGGGTCACAGCAAGGCGGGGAAAGAGTCCTTCGAAGTCCAAGAAGGAAGGAGTGATTTCACCTGGGAGGTCGCAGTGGATAAGGGCCTCACCCCGCTTGCAAGGGAGAAGCTTCTGGTATTTCTTAACTTGTACCGGGGTTTCTCGAGTTATGATGTGGTGTTCATAGACCCACCCCTGTGGCTTCAGGAGAGGCCAGTCTTCTTGCCAGTTGCCATGTGCCTTTGGGGATTCCTCCCATCATCGCCGAGTCCTCAGTCCTCGTCTGGTGCTGCAGCTGGTACCTGAGATTTCCTCGTCCATGCTGACATAAATCTTGGGGTTCCCATGGAGCCCTCACAGTCAAGTCAGGCCTCGTCTTGCCTGTAGACGTACACTTGCAATTGCCTCCGCAGCTGCAGCAGCTGTGAAAGGCTCCCTGTCCAGTGGACACAGGGATCTGTGACTTGATCTCGAGGTACCACCTGGGTCTGTCACACGTGCCACTGTGTTAGGCTTCCAGCCTCGGGGTGACAATCGACCCAAGTTCATCAGGTGTGAACGAGGTATTTGGGGGTCTTGGGGAATGGTGGCAAGACCCCTGATGCTGCTCCCCATAGTCCTGGTTTAGTGTCTCCAGTTGGGATGTGAGGGAAGTGCTGGGAACCCTTTCCCGTCTGGAGCTCAGCATGGATACTGGGGCTCCTTTACATTCATGGATACTGTGGGACTCTCGGTGTTCCCCTCGAGTGAGGACAGGCGGCAAGAGAATCTTCTTGGGTCACTGCAAGAAGGTGAAAGACACTTTGGAGGTCCAAGAGAGAAGAGATTCTTTCCCCTGAGACACCACAACAGACGAGGTCCACATCCTGCTTTTAGGGGAGAATCTTTTGGTTGTTCTCAAGTTGTAGCGTGGTCCTCTCGAGTTACAACAGGGAACCCAGAGACTCGCCCCTGTGCACTCAGGATTGGACAATCTAGGTGCCAGTTGCCACGCAGCTCTGGGGATTCTTCCCTAATCATCTCGGTGCTCAGTCCTAGATTTTTGCTGAGGCCGGAGCCTGAGCTTTCCTAGAAAGTCCTGACCTAGTTCTTGGTGTACCACTGTGGCAGTGGAGACAGGCCTCGTATCTCCTGGACCCATGCACGGCTACTTGCCTGACCTGCTGCAGCAGCAGTGTCAGGCTCCATGTTGAGCGGACACAGGGATCTGTGGCTTGCACAAGAGGCCCAAAGTGCTGTCACACGTGCAGGTGTTTTGGGGGTCGAGCTTCGGGGTGATAGTCAAGGCAGTGCAGGTTAGACAGGTTCATCTGCAGTGGACAGGGCATTTGGGTGTCTTGGAGAATGGTAGCCGAATTCTAGATGCTCCTCCCTACATTCCTACTGCGAGCACCTCCTTTTGGGATGCGACAGAAGCCCCAGGACACCTTATATTAGGGAGCAGGAAAAGAGACTATCATCTAGAACTTAGCAGGAGCAAACTGGGTCCTCTTGAGTCGCAGCGGGTCCACTGGGTTTCCTCCTGGGTGTGAAGGTTATGGCCGGGAACTCCTTGTGTCACAGCAAGGGAGTGAAGAAGCCCTTCGAGGTCCAAGAGGGAAGGGGTGATTTTCCACGAGACACCGGATCGGATAAGGGCCTCACCCCGCTTGCAAGGGAGAAGCTTCTGGTGTTTCTCGAGTATCAGCCGTTTTTCTCTAGTTACGACGGGGAGACTAGGTACCCGCCCCTGTGGCCTCAGGAGAGGACAGTCTCCGTGTCAGTTACGTCTGGGGATTCCTCTCCTATCGTCATTGGGTGCCCTGTCCTCGACTTGTGCTCAGACCAGTGCCTGAGCTTCCTTTGACCGTAGGGACATAGGTCTTGGGGTTTCCCCTGAGGCTTCCACAGAGGAGACAGGCTTCGCCTCACGTGGACACATGCACCACTACTTGCCTGACCAGCTGCAGCAGCAGGGTAAGGCTCCATTTCGAGTGGACAGAGGGATCTGTGGCTTGTTCTCGAGGTCCAAAGTGCTGCCACACGTGCCAGTGTGTCGTGCGTCAATCCTCGGGATGACAGTCAAGGCCGTGCTGGGCAGACAAGTTCATCTGCAGTGGACAAGGCGTTTCAGGGTCTTGCAGAATGGTGGACGAAACCCAGATGCTCCTCGCGACTTTCATACTGATAGAACCTCATTTTCGGATGCGACGGAAGCCCTAGGACACCTTATATTATAGAGCAGCAAAAGGGACTATCATCTAGAGCTTAGCAGGGGCAAACTGGGGCTCCTCTTGAGTTGCAGCGGGACCACTGTGGTTCCTCTTGGGTGTGACGGTTGTGGACGGGAACTCCTTGTGTCACAGCAAGGGAGAGANCTTTCATACTGATAGAACCTCATTTTCAGATGCGACGGAAGCCCTAGGACACCTTATATTATAGAGCAGCAAAAGGGACTATCATCTAGAGCTTAGCAGGGGCAAACTGGGGCTCCTCTTGAGTTGCAGCGGGACCACTGTGGTTCCTCTTGGGTGTGACGGTTGTGGACGGGAACTCCTTGTGTCACAGCAAGGGAGAGAAGGAGCCTTTCGAGGTCCAAGAGCAAAGGAGTGATTTCCCACGAGACGTCGGATCAGATAAGAGCCTTACCCCGCTTGCAAGGGAGAAGATTCTGGTGTTTCTCGAGTTGCAGCGGGGTTTCTCGAGTTACGACGTGGAGCCCATGGACCCGCCACTGTGGCCTCAGCAGAGGCCAGTCTTCTTGCCAGTTGCCATGCACCTTTGGGTATTCCTCCCAGTCATCGCCGAATCCTCAGTTCCTCGTCGGGTGCTGAAGCTGGTACCTGAGCTTTCCTCGCCCATGCTGACATAAATCTTGGGGTTCCCATGGAGCCCCCACAGGAAAGTCAGGCCTCGCCTTGCTGGAGACGTTCACTTACACTTGCCTCTTAAGCTGCAGCAGCTGTGAAAGGCTCCCCATCGAGTGGACACAGTGATCTGTGATTTGACCTCGAGGTACCACCCAGGTCTGTCACACGTGCCAATGTGTCAGGCTTCGAGCCTCGGGGTGACAGTCGACCCAGTGCAGGGCAGTCAGGTTCATCTGGAGTGAACGAAGTATTTGGGATTCTTGGGGAATGGTGTAAAGACCCCTGATGCTGCTACTGAAAGTCCTGGTTTGAGTGTCTCCTGTTGGGATGTGAGGGAAGTGCTGGGAACCCTTTCCCGACAGAGTAGGAAAGTGCCCCTCATCTGGAGCTCATCAGGGATACTGGGGCTCATTTACATTCATGGCGGGACCCTCGGTGTTCCCCTCTAGTGAGGACGGGCTGCGCGAGAATCTTCCTGGGTCACAGCAAGGAGGTGAACGACACATTGGAGGTCCAAGAGAGAAGAGGTTCTTTCCCCCAAGACAACACAGCAGACGAGGTCCTGATCCCGCTTGCAAGGGGAGAATCTTTTGGTTTTTCTAAAGTTGTGGCGAGGCCCTCTGAGTTACAATGGGGAACACTGTGACTCTCCCCTGTGCACTCAGGATTCACTGTCTCCATGCCAGTTGCCAGGTGCCTCTGGGGTTTCTTCCTTAGTCGTCTCGCTCCTCAGTCCTTGACTTTTGCTGAGGCCGGAGCCTCAGCAATCCTCGACCATCCTTACCTAAGTCTTGTTGTATCCCTGTCGGCCCCACATAGAAGACAGGCCTCGTCTCGGCTGGACACGTTCATGGCTACTTGCCTGACCAGCTGCAGCAGCAGTGTCAAGCTCCATGCCGAGCGGCCACAGGGATCTGTGGCTTGCCCAAGAGGCCCAAAGTGCTGTCACACGTGCAGGTGTTTCGGGGGTCGACCCTAGGGGTGACAGTCAAGTCAGTGTAGGGCAGTCAGGTTCATCTGCAGTGGACAAGGCATTTGTGGGTCTTGCAGAATGGTGGCCGGAACCCATTTCCTCCTCCCCAATTTCCTACTGCGAGCACCTCCTTTTGGGATGCGATGGAAGCCACAGGACACCTTATATTAAGGAGCAGGAAAAGGGACTATCATCTAGAGCTTAGCAGGGAAAACTGGGCTCCTCTTGATTCGCAGCAGGTCCACTGGTGTTCCTCTTGGGTGCGGTGGCTGTGGCCGGGAACTCCTTTTCTCATAGCAAGGGAGTGAAGTCGCCCTTCGAGGTCAAAGAGGGAAGGGGTGATTTCCTACGTGACGCCGGATGAGATAAGGAACTCAACTCGCTTGTAAGGGAGAAGTTTCTGGTGTTTCTCCAGTTGCGGCGTCGTTTCTCGAGTTATCACGGGGACCACAGGGACGGGCCTCTGTGGCCTCAGGAGAAGACAGTCACCGTACCAGATTCCAGTCACCTTTGGGGATTCCTCCCCGATCGTTTCTGTGTGCCCTGTCCTCGACTTGTGCTCAGGCCAGTGCCTGAGCTTCCCTGGACGGTTCTGACCTAGGTCTTGAGGGTTCCCCTGAGGCTTCCACAGAGGAGACAGGCTTCGTCTCACCTGGGCACGTGCACGGCTACTTGCCTGACCAGCTGCTTCAGCACTGTCAGGCTCTATTTCGAGTGGACAGAGGGATCTGTGGCTTTCTCTCAGGTCCAAAGTGCGGTCACACGTGCCAGTGCGTCGTGCATCGAGCCTCGGGGTGACAGTCAAGGCAGTGCGGGGCTCTCAAATTCATCTACAGTGGACGAGGCATCTGGGGGTCTTGGGGAATGGTCACCGAATCCCTGAAGCTCCTCCCCACTTTCCTGTTGCGAGCACCTCCTCTTGGTATTCATACGAATCTGCAGGGAACATTTCCATAGGGGCAGGAAAGGGGACGATCATCTGGAGCTTGGGAGGGGCAAACAAGGCTCTTTTGAGTCGCAGCGGATCCCTTGTTCTTCTCGAGTTGAGACAGGTAGGGCGGAGAAATTCCTGGGTCACAGCAAGGGGAGGAAAGAGCCCTTCGAGGTCCAAGAGGGAAGGAGTGATTTCCCAAGAGATGCCACGATGTATACAGGCCTTATCCGGCATGCAAGGGAGAAACTTCTAGTATTTTGCGAGTTGCGGCGGGGTTTCTCGTGTTACAACGGGGAGCCCATGGACCTGCCCCTGTGGCTTCAGGAGAGGCCAGCCTCATGCCACTTGCCATGCATCTTTGGGGATTCCTCCCCAGTCATCGCCGAGTCCTCAGTCCTCGTCTGGTGCTGAACCTGGTACCTGAGCTTTCTTCGCCCATGCTGACATAAATCTTGGGGTTCCCTTGGAGCCCCCACAGGAAAGTCCAGCCTCGTCGTGACTGGAGACTTAGACTTGCGTTTGCCTCTGCAGCTGCATCAGCTGTGAAACTCTCCCTGTAGAGTGGACACAGGGATCTGTGACTTGACCACGAGGTACCACACAGGTCTCTCAGACGCGCCACTGTGTCAGGCTTCAAGCCTCGGGGTGACACTCGACCCAGTGAAGGGCAGTCAGGTGCATCTGGAGTGAACGAAGTATTTGGGATTCTTGGGGAATGGTGTAAAGACCCCTGATGCTGCTACCGAAAGTCCTGGTTTGAGTGTCTCCTGTTGGGATGTGAGGGAAGTGCTGGGAACCCTTTCCCGACAGAGTAGGAAAGTGCCCCTCATCTGGAGCTCATCAGGGATACTGGGGCTCATTTACATTCATGGCGGAACCCTAGGTGTTCCCATCGAGTGAGGAAGGGCATCGCGAGAAACTTCCTGGGTCACAGCAAGGAGGTGAACGACACTATGGAGGTCCAAGGGAGAAGAGGTTCTTTCCGTCGAGACGCCACAGAAGACGAGGTCCTGACCCCGCTTGCAGGGGAGAATCTTTTGGTTTTTCACAAGTTGTGTCAGGGTCCTCTCGAGTTACAATGGGGAACCCAGGGACTAGCCCCTGTGCACTCAGGATTGGACAGTCTCCTTGCCAGATGCCAGGCGCCTCTGGGGATTCTTTCCTAATCGTCTCGGTACTCAGTCCTCGACTTCTTCTGATTCCAGAGACTGAGCTTTCCTCGACCGTCCTGACCTAGCTCTCGGAGTACCACTGGGGGCTCCACACAGGAGAGAGGCCTCGTCTCATGTGGACACGTGCACGGCTACTTGCCTGACCAGCTGCAGCAGCAGTGACCGGCTCTATGTCGAGGGAACACAGGTATGTGTGGCTTGCCCTCAAGGCCCAAAGTGCTGTCACACGTGCAGGTGTTTCGGGCATTGATCCTCCGGATGACAGTCAAGGCAGTGCAGGGCAGACAGGTTCATCTGCAGTGGGCAAGGCATTTGGGGGTCTTAAAGAATGGTTTCCGAAACCCAGATGCTCCTCCCGACATTCCTACTGTGAGCACCTCCTTTTGGGAGGGGACAGAAGCACTAGGACACATTATACTAAGGAGAAGTAAAAGGGACTATCATCTAGAGCTTAGCAAGGTCAAACTGGGCTCCGCTTGAGTCACAGTGGGTCCACTGGGGTTCCTCTTGGGTGCGACGGTTGTGGCCAGGAATTCCTTGTGTCACAGCAAGGGAGAGAAGGAGCACTTCCAGGTCCAAGAGGGAAGGAGTGATTTCCCAGGAGAGGCCCGATCAGATAGGGCCTCACCTCGCTTGTAAGGGAGAAGCTTCTGGTGTTCCTCGAGTTTCAGCGGGGTTTCTTAAGTTACAACAGGGAGCCCCGGGTCGCGCCCCTGTGGCCTCAGGAGAGGACAGTATCCTTGCCAGTTGCCAGTCACCTCTGGAAATTCCTCTCCATTCGTCTCTGGGGGCCCTGTCCTCGACTTGTGCTGAGGGCAGTGCCTGAGCTTCCTTCGATCGTCCTGACCTATGTCTTGGGGTTCCCCTGAGGCTCCCACAGAGGAGACAGGCTTCGTCTCACCTGGACACGTGCTCGGATACTTGCCTGAGCAGCTGCATCAGCAGTGTCAGGCTCCATGTCGAGCGGACACAGGGATCTTTGGCTTGCTCTCGAGGTCCAAATTGCTGTCACAAGTGCCAGTGTGTCATGAGTCGAGCCTCGGTGTGACAGTCAAGGCGGTGTGGGGCTGTCAAGTTCAACTGCACTGCAAAAGGCATTTGGGGGACTTGGTGAATGGTGGCTGAAACCCTGATGCTCCTCCCAACTTTCCCGATCGAGCACCTCCTCTTGGTATTCGAGCGAAGCTCCATGGAACCTTTCCCTAAGGTGCAGGAAAGGGGATGATCATCTGCAGCTTAGCAGGGGCAAACAGGGCTCTGTTGAGTCGCAGCAGATCCCTTNCCAGATTTTTAATCTTTGCTTTTGGAGTTTATTATCAATTTTGTACTTTTAAGAACCCAATCGTCAGTATCCATTTTTACTTGGGAGCAAGATTACTGGATTGACTGCTTTCTCCTCCTTTTGGACTCTCCTTTTCCTCCACCAGGTCGCTTCTATCTCCTCCCTCCTCTTTCTCTTCTCTACCCAACTTTGTGAATCTCTTTGTGTGTTCCAGACGGTGAGAATACTCAGGGAACTGATTATTGGCTGGATCTGTCTCTCTTCTTTTGATTCTCCTCTTTATCCTCTTGGCCCCCTCTGTCTCCTTCCTCCCTCTTCTTTTCTCTGTATAACTTCGTGAACATCTCTGAGTGGTCCAGACTGTGGAATGCACAGAAGGAAATGATTACTGGATAGCTTGCTTTCTCCTCTTTTCATTCCACCTCATCTCATACGGGTAAACTCTAACTCCCCCCTCCCTCTTCTCTTCTCCATGTAACTCTGGAAACCTGTCTGGGTGTCCCTCAATGTGGAGAAACTCTTCATCTTTAATCAAAATATTATATCAATGGTGCTGTATAGATGAAGAAGTCTTGAGGCTACTGTAAAAATAAGACTCAAAACCAGAGGCAGGAGCCTTAAGTACAAATCCTGAGAACATCAAAGAACTCCTGAATCCAGGGAACGTTAATTGACAGGAGCTCATCAAATGCCTCTATACCTACACTGAAACCAAGCACCACCCAAAGGCCAACAAGTTCCAGAGCAAGACACACCACACAAATTCTCTAGCAACACAGGAACATAGCCCTCAGCTTCAATATACAGGCTGCCCAAAGTCACACCATACCCACTAGCATTTCATAATTCATTACTGGACACTTTATTGCACTCCAGAGAGAAAAAATCCAGCTCCACCCACCAGAACACCGACACAAGCTTCTCTAACCAGGAATCCGTGACAAGCCACCCATTCAACCCAACCCACAGTGAGAAAACTCCAAGATAAAGAGAACTCCAGAAACTGCCAGAATACAGAAAGGCCACCCCAAACTCAGCAATATAAACAAAATAAAGAGGCAGAGGAATACCCAGCAAGTAAAGGAACAGGATAAATGCCCATCAATCCAAACCAAAGAGGAAGAGATAGGGAATCTAAAAGATAAAGAATTCCAAATAAGTAGTGATAATAATGATCGTGAAAATGATCCAAAATCTTGAAAACAAATTGGAGTTACAGATAAATAGCTTGGAGACAAGGACTGAGAAGATGCAAGAAAGTTTTAGCAAGGACCTTGAAGAAATAAAAAAGAGTCAATATATAATAAATAGTGCAATAAATGAGATCAGAAATACTCTGGAGTGAACCAACCATAGAATAATGGAGGCAGAAGATAAGTGAGGTAGAAAATAAAATGGTAGAAAGAAATGAAACAGGGAAGAAAAACGAATCAAAAGAAATGAGGACAACCTCAGAGACTTTTTGGACAATGTCAAATGCCCCAACATTTAAATCATAGGAATCCCAGAAGAAGGCAAAAAGAAAGACCATGAGAAAATACTTGGGGAGATAATAGTTGAAAACTTCCCTAAATGGGGAAGGAAACAATCACCCACGTCCAAGAAACCCAGAGAGTCCCAAACAGCATAAACCCAAGTCACAACACCCCAAGACACATATTACTCAAATTAATAAAGATCAAACACAAAGAACAAATACTAAAAGCAGCAAGGGAAAAACAACAAATAACACACAAGGGGATTCCCATAAGGGTAACAGCTGATCCTTCAATAGAAACTCTTCAGGCCAGGAGAGAATGGCAAGACATCCTTAAAGCGAAGAAAGAAAATAACCTACAACCCAGATTACTGTACACAGCAAGGTTCACATTCAAATATGAAGGAAAAATCAAAAGATCTAGACAAGCAAAAGATGAGAGAATTCAGCACCACCAAACCAGCTCTCCAACAAATGCTAAAGGGTCTTCTCTAGACAAGAAACACAGAAAGAGTGTATAAACTCAAACCCAAAACAATAAAGTAAATGGTAACCAGATCATACTTACCAATAATTACCTTAAATGTAAATGGGTTGAATGCTCCAAACAAAAGACAAAGACTGGCTGAGTGGATACCAAAACAAGACCTCTATATAGTCTAAAAGAGAGCCACCTGAAAACAAGGGACACATACAGACTGAAAGTGAAGGGCTAGAAAAAGATATTCAATGTAAATAGAGGCCAAAGGAAAGCAAGAGTAGCAATACTCATATCAGATAAAACAGACTGTAAAACAAAGGCTCTGAAAAAACACAGAGAAGGACATTACATAATGATCAAAGGATCAATCCAAAAAGAAAATATAACAACTATCAATACATATTCAGCCAACATAGGAGCACCAGAATATGTTAGGCAAATACTAACAAGTATGAAAGGGGAAATTAACAATAACACAATAATAGTGGGAGACTTTAATACCCCACTCACACCTATGGACAGATCAACTAAACAGAAAATTAACAAATAAATGCAAACCTTAAATTATACAATTGACCAGTTAGACCTCATTGATATCTATAGGACATTTCACCCCAAAACAATGGATTTCACCTTTTTCTCAAGTGCACATGGAACTTTCTCCAGGATAGATCACATCTTGGGCTATATATCTAGCCTTTGTAAATTCAAAAACATTGAAATCATTCAAGCATCTTCTCTGACCACAATGCGGTAAGATTAGATCTCAATTACAGGAGAAAAACTATTAGAAATTCCAACATATGGAAGCTGAACGACATGCTGCTGAATAACCAACAAATTACAGAAGAAATCAAAAAAGAAATCAAAATATCAATAGAAATGAATGAAAATGAAAACACAACAACCCCAAACCTGTGGGACACTAAAAGTAGTGCTAATGGGGAGGTTCATAGCAATACATGGCATACCTCAAGAAACAAGAAAAAAGTCAAATAAATAACCTAACTCTACACCTAAAGCAACTTGAAAAGGAAGAAACTATGAACCCCAGGCTTAGTAGAAGGAAAGCAATCTTAAAAATTAGGGCAGAAATAAATGCAAAAGAAACAAAACAGATCATAGCAAAAATCAGCAAAGCGGAAAGCCGGTTCTTTGACAGGATAAATAAAATTGAAAAACCGTTAGCCAGGTTTGTCAGGAAACAAAGGGAGAAAAATCAAATCAACAAAATTAGAAGTGAAAATGGAGAGATCACAACAGGCAACACAGAAATACAAAGGATGATAAGAGACTACTATCAGCAACTATATGCCAAGAAAATGGACAACTTGGAAGAAANTAAATGCAAAAGAAACAAAACAGATCATAGCAAAAATCAGCAAAACGGAAAGCCGTTTTTTTGAGAGGATAAATAAAATTGAAAAACCATTAGCCAGGTTTGTCAGGAAACAAAGGGAGAAAAATCAAATCAACAAAATTAGAAGTGAAAATGGAGAGATCACAACAGGCAACACAGAAATACAAAGGATCATAAGAGACTACTATCAGCAACTATATGCCAAGAAAATGGACAACTTGGAAGAAATGGACAAATTCTTAGAAAAGTATAACTTTCCAAAACTGAACCAGGAAGAAATAGAAAATCTTAACAAACCCATCAAAAGAACGGAAATTGAAACTGTAATCAGAAATCTTACAGCAAACTAAAGCCCAGGTCCAGACAGCTTCACAGTTCAATTTTACCAAAAATTTGGAGAATAGCTAACACCTATCCTACTCAAACTCTTCCAGAAAATTGCAGAGGAAGGGAAACTTCCAAACTCATTCTATGAGGCCACTATCACCTTAATACCAAAATGTGGCAAAGATGCCACAAAAAAAAGAAAACTACATGCCAATATCACTGATGAACATAGATGAAAAAATCCTTAACAAAATTCTAGTAATCAGAATCCAACAACACATTAAAAAGATCATACTTCATGACCAAGTGGGCTTTATCCCAGGGATGCAAGTATACTTCAATATCCACAAATCAATCAATAATACATCACATTAACAAGTTGAAAAACAAAAGCCATATGATTATCTCAATAGATGCAAAGAAAGCCTTTGACAAAATTCAACATCCATTTATGATAAAAACTTTCCAGAAAGCAGAAACAGAAGGAACATACCTCAATGTAATAAAAGGTATACATGACAAACCAAAATCAAACATTATCCTCAATGATGAAAAGTGGAAAACATTTCCCTTAAAGTCAGGAACAAGGCAAGGGTGCCCACTTTCACTACTACTATTCAACGTAGCCTTGGAAGTTTTGGCCACAGCAATCAGAGCAGAAAAAGAAATAAAAGGAATCCATATTGGAAAAGAAGTAAAACTCTCACTGTTTGCAGATGGCCTGATCCTCTCCAAAGAAAACCCTAAAGACTCCACCAGAAAATTACTAGAGCTAAGCAAAGTTGCAGGATATAAAATCACCCCACAGAAATCCCTTGAATTCCTATACACTAATAATGAGAAAATAGAAAGAGATGCTAAGGAAACAATTCCATTCACCATTGCAATAAAAAGAATAAAATACTTAGAAATATATTTACCTAAAGAAACAAAAGACCTATATATAGAAAACTATAAAACACTGGTGAAAGAAATCAAAGAAGACACTAATAGATGGAGAAATATACCGTGTCCATGGATCAGAAGAATCAATATAGTGAAAATGAATATATTACCCAAAGCAATGATAGATTCAATGCAATCCCTATCAAGCTGTCAATGATATTTTTCACAGAGCTAGAACAAATAACTTCACAATTTGTATGAAAATACAAAAAACATCGAAGAGCCAAATCAATCTTGAGAAAGAGAATGGAACTGAAGGAATCAACCTGCCTGACTTCAGGCTCTACTACATAGCCACAGTCATCAAGACCATATGGTACTGGCATAAAGACAGAAATATGGATCAATGGAAAAAAATGAAAAGCCCAGAGATAGGGCCAAACACCTATGGACATCATATTTTTGACAAAGGAGGCAAGAATATACAATGGAGAAAAGGCAATCTTTTTAAAAAGTGGTGCTGGGAAAACCGGTCAACCACTTATAAAAGAATGAAACTAGAACACTTTCTAACACCATATACAAAAGTGAACTCAAAATGAATTAAAGATCCAAATGTGAGACCAGAAACTATAAAACTCCTAGAGGAGAACATAGACAAAACACTCTCCGACATACATCACAGCAGAATCCACTATGACCCACCTCCCAGAATAGTGGAAATAAAAATATTCCATTGTGCATATGTACCAGGCTTTCTTATCCATTCATCTGCGATGGACATCTTGGTTGCTTCCATTTCCTGGCGATTGTAAGCAGTGCTGCAACGAACATTGGGGTACTCATGTCATTTTCCGTTCTGGTTTCCTCAGTGTGTATGCCCAGCAGTGGAATTGCTGGGTCTTATGACAGCTTTGTTTCCAGTTTTTTAAGGAATCTCCACCCTGTTCTCCATAGTGGCTGCACTAGTTTGCATTCTCACCAACAGAGTAAGAGAGTTCCCTTTTCCCCACACCCTCTCCAGCATTTATTGCTTGTAAACGTCTTGATAGCAGCCATCGTGACTGGTGTGAGATGGTNCTTATGACAGCTCTGTTTCCAGTTTTTTAAGGAATCTCCACCCTGTTCTCCATAGTGGCTGCACTAGTTTGCATTCTCACCAACAGAGTAAGAGAGTTCCCTTTTCCCCACACCCTCTCCAGCATTTATTGCTTGTAAACGTCTTGATAGCAGCCATCGTGACTGGTGTGAGATGGTACCTCATTGTGATTTGGATTTGCATTTCTCTGATAATGAGTGATGTTGAGCATCTTTACATGTGTTTACTTGCCATCTGTATGTCTTCTTTGGAGCAATATCTGTTTAGATCTTTGGGCCATTTTTTGATTGGGTCATTTATTTTTCTGGAATTGAGCTGTAAGAGCTGCTTGTATAGTTTTCAAATTAATTATTTGTCAGTTGCTTCATTTGCTATTATTTTCTCCCATTCTGAAGGCTGTCTTTTCACCGTGCTTAATAATTTTCTTCCTTGTATAAAAGCTTTTACATTTAATTAGATCCCATTTCTTTATTTTTGCTTTCATTTCTATGACTCTGAGGGGGTGGGTCATAGAGGATCTGTAAGACCTCACGGCCTTTTCTCAGGAAGCGTCGCCCCAAAGAACACAGTGACTCGAATTCGATGCAATCAGCAGGAGGATTTATTCAGCCGGCATGCCGGGGGTTCAATCTCCCGTTCCAGGAGTGAACCCCCTGACACTCACCGAGACAGATTTTTATATAGAAAGATCAAGGACAATTGGGGATGAGATCAGAAGCTAGGGAAGTTCACTAGGGCTAGCGACCTTGAGGAGAAGCCTGATACACAGTGAAAACTAAGTTATTAGTCACCAGTTAAAAATAGATCAGTCAGGAGGCTCTGAGTCCTTGAGATAAGGGGGAAAGCAGCTATCTTCTGTGCGGCACATTCTGCCTTCCAGGTTTTAACTTTTAACCCAGAAGTTTCCAGTGCCCTTTTCAGAAAGCACTAAATGGAAAGACGAATACAATGACTTATAACAAAGAGAAATTCATTAACAGTTATCAAAACTATTACAGTTCCTTAATCTAAAAGTTCTTCATTCCCCTCTTCTTCTTGTCCATGATTTCAATCCTGAAATCATAGGGTGAGGGGAACAGCTACTAAGAGAAAAAGGAAGTTAGGATTACAAGAATAGTCATACAGTATCAATACCACAAACAAACTTGTACAGCCTTTTTAACATCACTAAAAAAACCCACCCATCTCCCATTAGGGAGATGGGTCAGGGGGCTTCCAAGATTTAACCTGTCATAAGTAATTCTTCCGCAGCTCCCTCTTGTCTATCTTTCAGGCGTTCTAAAAGGTGGTGATGGTGCAGCATATTACGGTAGACAAGCATCTTTATGTGCAGAAATTCTTTTACAATGCCTTTAATAAGGCACGGTGCTAAGCACATCAGGGCAAGGATAGTAACTAACACGATACCTATAGTTGCCATGCTCTGCCACAAAGAATGAAGACTGGGGAAGTTAGAAGCCAAATTCTTTACAAAATCTTCAGTAGCTTGAGCAATATCTAAAGTGGCTGAAGGCGCGTTTTCTATATCTAATATTTCATTGTGTAACTGTAACAAATCGAGAGAAATATTAGAATTATACCATATGCCTTGTAAATGTTTTTTGATCCTTTCCCACAGGAAGTCAGACATATTATAAGGTTTTCTTGTGACACAGATCCACTTGTAATTAACATGACATTGAATTTTCATTCTGAGTTCTAAGCTTTGGAC
>SJYE01015973.1:36913-77408 GCA_006408755.1 Eudorcas thomsonii
GGGAACTTCTTGGGTCACAGCAAGAAGGTGAACGACCCTCTGGTGCTTGAAGAGAAAATGGGTGATTTCCCTCAAGACGCCACCGTGGAAAAGGTACTCAACCCACTTGCAGAGGAAAATCTTTGGTTTTTCTCAAGTTGTGGCGGGGACCTGTCGAGTTACGACAGGGTCCTCAGGGACTCGCCCCTGTGGCCTCAGCAGAAGCCAGTCTCCGTGACAGTTGCTAGACTCCTCTGGGGATTACTCCCCACACGTCTCAGTGCTCAGTCTTCAACTATTGTTGAGGCCTGAGCTTGAGATTTCCTCGACCGTACTGACCTAGGTCTGGGGGTAACCTTAAGGCTCCCACAGAGGAGACAGGCTTCGTCTCGCCTATAAACGTGCACGGCTACTTGCCTGACCAGCTGCAGCAGCAGTGTCAGGCTCCATGTCGAGCAGACTCAGAGATGTGTGGCTTGCACTCGAGGTCCAAAGTGCTGTCACACATACCAGTGTGTCGTGCATCAAACCTCAGGTTGACAGTCAAGGCAGTGCGGTGCTGTCAAGTTCAGCTGCAGTGGACAAGGCATTTTGGGGTCCTGGGGAATGGTGGCTCAACCCCTGATGCTCCTCCCGACTTTCCTGTTGCGAGCACCTCCTCTTGGTATTGGGGCGAAGCTCCAGGGAATCTTTCCCTAAGGGGCAGGAAAAGGGACGATAATCTGGAGATTAGCAGGGAAAACATGGCTCTTTTGAGTCCCAGCAGATATCTTGTTGTTCCTCTCGAGTTGAGACGGGTGGGGCAGGGTAATTCCTGGGTCACAGCAAGGGGGTGAAGGATCCCTTCCGGGTCCAAGAGGGAAGTACTGATTTCCCCAGAGATGGTGCAGTTGATAAGGGCCTCAACCCGCTTGCAAGGGAGAAGCTTCTGGTATTTCTCGAGTTGCGGTGGGGTTCCTTGAGTTACAACGGGGAGCCCATTGACCCGCCCCTGTGGCCTCAGGAGAGGATAGTCTCCGTGCCAGTTGCCATGCGCCTTTGAGGATTCCTCCCAAGTCATCACCGAGGCCTCAGTCCTCGTCTGGTGATGAAGCTGGTAACTGAGCTTGCCTCACAAATGCTGACATAAATTTTGGGGTTCCCATGGAGCCCCCACAGGTAAGTCAGGCCTCGTCTTGCCTGGAGACATACACTTGCACTTGCCTCTGCAGCTGCAGTAGCTGTGAAAGTCTCCCCGTCTAGTGGACACAGGGCTCTTTGACTTGACCTCGAGGTACCACCCGGGTCTGTCACACTTGCTAGTGTGTTAGGCTTCGAGCCTCGGGGTGACAGTCGATCAGTGCAGGGCAGTCAGGTTCATCTGGAGTGAACGAGGTATTTGGGGGTCTTGAGGAAAGGTGGCAAGACCACTGATGCTGCTCCTGACAGTCCTGGTTCGAGTGTCTCCTTTTGGGATGTGAGGGAAGTGCTGGGAACCCTTTCCCGACAGAGCTTGAAAGGGACCCTCATCTGGAGTAGAGCAGGGATACTGGGGCTCCTTTAAATTCATGGCGAGACCCTCGGTGTTCCCCTCGAGTGAGGACCAGCGGCGAGAGAAACTTCTTGGGTCACAGCATGAAGGTAACGACATTCTCGAGGTCCAATAGAGAAGAGGTTCTTTCCCCTGAGACGCCACAGCAAACGAAGTCCTCACCCCGCTTGCAGGGGAAAATCTTCTGGTTTTTCTCAAGTTGTGGCAGGGTCTTCTCGAGTTACAACGGGAACCCAGGGACTCCCCCTGTGCACTCAGGATTGGACAATCTCAGTGCCAGTTACAGGCGCCTCTGGGGATTCTTCCCTAATCGTCTCGGTACTCAGTTCTCCACTTTTGCTGAGGTCGGAGCCTAAGTTTCCTCGACCTTCCTGACCTAGGTCTTGATGTACCACTGAGGGCCATACAGAGGAGACAGGCCTCAACTCGCCTGGACACGTGCACGGCTACTTGCCTGTCCTGCTGCAGCAGCAGTGTCAGGCTCCATGTCTAGTGGACACAGGGATCTGTGGCTAGCCCTTGAGGCCCAAAGTGCTGTCACACGTGCAGGTGTTTGGCGCGTCGAGCCTCCGGGTGACAGTCAAGGCAGTGCAAGGCAGACAGGTTCATCTGCAATGGGCAAGGCATTTGGGGGTCTTGGAGAATAGTGGCCAAACCCCAGATCCTCCACCCGACTTTCCTACTGCGAGCACCTTATTTTGGGATGGGACGGAAGACCCAAGACACCTTAGACTAAGTAGCAGGAAAAGGGACTATCATCTGAGCGTAGCAGGGGCAAACTGGGCTCCTCTTGAGTCGCAGCTTGTCCATTGGGGTTCCTCTTAGGTGCGACAGTTGTGGCCGGGAACTCCTTGTGTCACAGCCAGGGAGTAAAGGAGACCTTCAAGGTACAAGAGGGAAGGGGTGATTTCCCACGAGACTCCAGATCGGATTAGGGCCTCACCCCACTTGCAAGGGAGAAGCTTCTGTTGTTTCTCGAGTTGCGGCAGGGTTTCTCGACTTACGACAGGGAGCCCAGGGACGCGCACCTTTGGCCTCATTAGTGGACAGTCCCCGGGCGAGTTGCCAGCCACCTCTGGGGATTCCTCTCCAATGATCTTTGGGTGCCCTGTCCTCGAATTGTGCTGAGGCCAGTGACTGAGCTTCCCTCAACCGTCCTGACCTAGGTCTTGGGATTCCCCTGAGGCTCCAACAGAGGAGACAGGCTTCGTCTCACCTGGACACGTGCACGGCTACTTGACTGACCAGCTGCAGCTGCAGCGTCAGGGTACATGTCGAGTAGATTGAAGGATCTGTGGCTTGCTCTCGAGGTCCAAAGTGCTGTCACACGTGCCAGTGTGTCGTGTGTCGAGGCTCAGGGTGACAGTCAAGGCAGTGCGGGTCTGTCAAGTTAATTTGAAGTGGACAAGGCATTTGGGGGTCTTGGTGAATGATGGCCGAACCCCTGATGCTCCTCCCCCCTTTCCTGTTGTGAGCACCTCGTCTTGGTACTCGAGGCAAGCTCCAGGGAACCTTTCACATAGGGACAGGAAAAGGGATGACAATTTGGAGCTTAGCAGGGGCAAACGAGGCTTTGTTGAGTCTTAGCGGATCCCTTATTGTTCCTCTCGAGTTCAGACGGGTATGGCGGGGAAATTCCGGGGTCACAGCAAGGGGCGTAAAGAGCCATTTGAGGTCCAAGAGGGATGGGGTGATTTCCCCTGAGATACCACAGTGGATAAGGTCCTCCCCCCACTTGGAAGGGAGAAGCTTCTGGTATTTCTCGAGTTGTGGTGGGTTTACTCGAGTTACGACGGGAAGCCCATGGACCCGCCACCGTGGCATTGGGAGAGGCCAGTTTTCTTGACAGTTGCCATGTGCCTTTGAGACTTCCTCCCCAGTCATCGCCGAGTCCTCAGACCTCGTCTGGTCCTGAAGCTCGTAACTGAGCTTTCCTCCCAAATGCTGACATAAATCTTAAGGTTCCCATGGAGCCTCCACAGGAAAGTCAGACCTCCTCTTGCCTGGAGACTTACACTTACGCTTGCCTCTGCAGCTGCAGCAGCTGTGAAAGGCTCCCCGTCGAGTGAACACAGGCATCTGTTACTTGACCTCAAGTTATTATCCAGGTCTGTCACACGTGCCAGTGTGTCAGGCTTTGAGCCTCGGGGTGACAGTCGACCCAGTGCAGAGCAGTCAAGTTCATATGGAGTGTACGAGGTATTTGGGTGTCTTGGGGAATGATGGCAAGACCCTGATCCTGCTCCAGACAGTCCTGGTTCGAGTGTCTCCTGTTGGGATTTGAAGGAAGTGCTGGGGACCCTTTCCCGACAGAGCAGGAAAGGGACCCTCATCTGGAGCTCAGCAGAGATACTGGGGCTCCTTTAAATTCATGGCGGGACCCTCGGTGTTCCCCTCGAGTGAGGACGGGCGGCGAAAAAAACTTCCTTCGTCATAGAAAGAAGGTGAACTACACTCTTGGTGTCCGAGACAGAAGAGTTTCTTTCCCACGAGAGGTCACAGCACACGAGATCCTCACCACGCTTGCAGGGGAGATTCTTTTGGTTTTCCTCAAGTTCTGGCGGGGTCCTCTCGAGTTACAATGGGGAACCCAGGGACTCGCCCCTGNGGTACCCTCATCTGGAGCTCAGCAGAGATACTGGGGCTCCTTTAAATTCATGGCGGGACCCTCGGTGTTCCCCTCGAGTGAGGACAGGCGGCGAAAAAAACTTCCTTCGTCATAGAAAGAAGGTGAACTACACTCTTGGTGTCCGAGACAGAAGAGTTTCTTTCCCACGAGAGGTCACAGCACACGAGATCCTCACCACGCTTGCAGGGGAGATTCTTTTGGTTTTCCTCAAGTTCTGGCGGGGTCCTCTCGAGTTACAATGGGGAACCCAGGGACTCGCCCCTGTGCACTCAGGATTGGACAGTCACCTTGCCAGTTTCCAGCCGCCTCTGGGCATTTTTCCCTAATCGTCTAGGGGCTCAGTCCTCTACTTTTGCTGAGGCCAGAGCCTGAGCTTTCCTCGACGGTCCTGACCTACATCTTGGTGTTCCCCTGAGGGACCCACATAGGAGACAGGCCTCATCTCGCCTGTACACGTGCACGGCTACTTGCCTGACCAGCTGCAGCAGCAGTTTCAGGGTCCATGTCGAGCGGACACAGGGATCTGTGTCTTGGCCTCGAGGCCCAAAGTGCTGTCACACATGCAGGTGTTTCGGGCGTCCATCCTCGGGGTGACTTTCAAGGCAGTGCAGGGCAGACAGGTTCATTTGCAATGGGCAAGGCATTTGGGGGTCTTGGAGAATGGTGCCCGAACTCCAGATGCTCCTCCCGGCTTTCGTACTGCGAGCACCTTCTTTGAATGCGACAGAAGCCCCAGGACACCATAGACTAAGGACCAGGAAAAGGGACTCTCATCTAGAGATTAGCAGGGGCAAAGTGGGCTCGTCTTGATTCGCAGCCAGTCCAGTGTGGTTCCGCTTAGGTGCGAGAGTTGTGGCCGAGAACTCCTAGTGTCACAGCAAGGGAGTGAAGGTGCCCTTCGAGGTCCAAGAGGGAAGGGGTCATTTCCCACGAGACGCCAGATTGGATAAGGGCCTCACCCCGCATGTAAGGAAGAAGCTTCTGGTGTTTCTCGAGTTGCCGTTGGGTTTCTCGAGTTATGATGGGGAGCCAATGGACCCGCCCCTGTGGCCTCAGGAGAGGCCAGTCTTCTTGCCAGTTGCCATGCGTGTTTGGGGATTCCTCCCCAGTCATCGCTGAGTCCTCAGTCCTCGTGTGGTGCTGAAGCTGGTACCTGAGCTTTCCTCGCCCATGCTGACATAAATCCTGGGTTTCCCATGGAGCCCCCACAGGAAAGTCAGGCCTCGTCTTGCCTGGACACGTACGCTTGTGCTTGCCTCTGCAGCTGCAGCAGCTGTGAAAGGGTCCCCGTCATGTGGACACAGGGATCTGTGAGTTGACCTTGAGGTACCACCCAAGACTGTCACACGTGCCAGTGTGTCAGCCTTCGAGCCTCGGGGTGACAGTCGACCCAGTGCAGGGCAGTCATATTCATCTGGAGTGAACGAGGTATTTGGGGGTCTTGGGGAATGGTGGCAAGTCCCCTGATGTTGCTCCTGACAGTCTTGGTTTGAGTATCTCATGTTGGGATGTGAGGAAAGTGCTGGGAACCCTTTCCCGACAGAGCAGGAAAGGGACCCTCATCCGGAGCTCAGCAGGGTTACTGGCGCTCCTTTCCATTCAAGGTGGGACACTCGGTCTTCCTCTCGAGTGAGGATGGGTGGCGCGAAAATCTTCTTGGGTTACAGAAAGAAGGTGAAGGACACTCTGGAGGTCCAAGAGAGAAAATGTTCTTTCCCCCGAGACATCACAGCAGACCACGCCCTCACCCCGCTTGCATGGGAGCATCTTTTGGTTTTTCTCAAGTTGTGGCGGGGTCCTCTTGAGTTACAACAGGAAACCCAGGGATGCGACCCTGTGCAATCAGGATTGGACAGTCACCGTGCCAGTTGCCAGGCGCCTCTGGGGATACTTCGCTAATCATCTCGGTGCTCAGTCCTCGTCTTATACTGAGGCTGGAGCCTGAGCGTTTGTCGACCGTCCTGACCTAAGTCTTTGTGTACCCGTGAGGACCCCACAGGGGAGACAGGCCTCGTCTCACCTGGACACGTGCACGGCTACTTGCCTGACCAGCTGTAGCAGCAGTGTCAGGTTCCATGTCCAGCGGACACAGGGAACTGTGTCTTGCCCTCGAGGCCCCAAGTGCTGTCACACGTGCAAGTGTTTCTGGCATCGAGCTTCAGGGTGACAGTCAAGGCAGTGCAGGGCAGACAGGTACATCTGCAGTGGGCAAAGCATTTGGTCATCTTGGAGAATGTTTGCCGGAACCCTCATGCTCCTCTCGACTCGTTTGGTGTGAGCACCTGCACTTGGGATGCGAGTGGAGTGCCGGGCATCCTTTCCAAAAGGAGAAGGGAAAGAG
This sequence comes from Eudorcas thomsonii, assembly GCA_006408755.1. Lineage (NCBI taxonomy): Eukaryota > Metazoa > Chordata > Mammalia > Artiodactyla > Bovidae > Eudorcas > Eudorcas thomsonii. The sequence continues at coordinate 43,394 of SJYE01015973.1, forward strand.
ACCCTCTTTTGGAGCTGAGCAGGGTAAAATGGGGCTCCTCTTCAGTCGCGGTGGGGCCCACGGGGTTCCTATCGAGTGGAGAAGGTTGTGGTGGAGAACTTCTTTTGTCACTGCAAGAGTGTGAAGGAGACTTTCGAGTTTTAAGAGGGAAGTGGTGATTTCACCAGAGATGCCGCAGTGGACAAAAGCCTCACCCCGCTTTACGGGGAGAAGCTTCTGGTTATTCTGGAGGTATGCAGCGGTCTTCTCGAGTTACAGCAGAGACCCCACGGATCCGCCCTTGTGGCCTCAGGACAAGCATGTCTCCGTGCCAGTTGATAGGCGCCAATGGGGATTTCTCCCCAGTCGTCACTGGGTCCTCAGTCCTCGTCTCGTGCTGAGGCCATAGCCTGAGCTTTCCTCGCCCATGCTGACATAGTTCTTGGCATTAACCTGGACACCACACGGGGAGTGAGTCCTCGTCTCGCCTGGAGACATGCACGGCCACTTTCCATCCCAGCTGCAGCATCAGAATCAGGCTCCTTGTCGAGCGGACACAGGGATCTATGCTTGCCCTCAAGGTACCCCTGGGTTGTCACACGTGCCATGTGTCGGGCTTCAAGCTTTGGGGTGAAAGTCGAGGCAGTGAAGGGCATTCAGGTACATCTGGAGTGACGAGGCATTTGGGGTTCTTAGGGAATGGTGGCCCGAAACCTGATGCTCCTCCTGACTCTCCTGGTGGGAGCACCTACTCTTGGGATGTGAGGGGAGTACTGGGAATCCTTTCCCGACAGAGCAGGGAAAGGGACCCTCATCTGGATCTGAGCAGGGGAAAACAGGGCTTTTCTTGTGTGGCAGAGGGACACTTTGGGTTCCTCTCGAGTGGGGATGGGTGGGGATTCGTGGGTCACAGCAAGGGGGTGAAGGAGCCTTTCGAGGTCCAAGATGAAAGGGGAGATTTCCCCCAAGACACCACAGCAGACAAAGACCTCACCCTACCTGCAGGTGAGAAGCTTCTGGTTTTTCACGAGTTGTGGCAGCATCAACTCGGGTTACAATGAGGACTCCAGAGACCTACCCGTGTGTCCTCAGAAGAGGCCAGTCACCGTGATAGTTTCCAGGCACCTCGGAGTATTCCTTTCCAGTCGTCACCATGTCCTGTGTCCTCGTCTGGTGCTGAGGCCGGTGCCTGAGTTTTCCTCGCCTATGCTGACATAGGTACTGAGGTTCCTCTGGAGCCCACACAGGTGAGTCAGGCCTCGTCTCACCTGGAGACGCGCATAGCTGCTTGCCTCCCCAGCTGCAGCAGAAATGGCAGGCTCCCCGTCGAGTGCATACAGGGTTCTGTGGTTTGCACTTAAGGTACCCCAGGGCTTTCAAATGTTCCAGTGTTTCAGGCATCGAACCTCAGGGTGACAGTCAAGGCAGTGCAGGACAGTCAGGTTCATTTGGTGTGGACGAGGCATTTGGGGGATTTGTGGAATTGTGTCCTGATCTCTGATGCTCCTCCCAACTCTCCTGGGGCAAGCACCTCAACCTGGGATGCGAGGGGAGGGCCGGGAAGCCTTTAAAATTGGTACAAGGAAAGGGACACTGATGTGGAACTAGGAGATTAAAACGGGGCTCCTCTTGAGTCGTGGCGGGACCGTCGGGGTTTCTCTCGCGTGGAGATGGTTGGGGGGGGAACTTCTTGGGTCACAGCAAAGGTGTGAAGGAGCCTTTCGAGGTTAAGTGGGAAGGGGTGATTTTCCTGGATAGGCCGCTGCGGTAATGGCCTCACAACGCCCGCAGAGGAGAAGATTGTGTTTTTTATCAAGTTGCAGCGAGGTCCTCTCGAGTTACGAGTGGGACCCCAGGGACCCGGCCCTGTGGCCTCAGGAGAGGCAAGTCTCCATGTCAATTGCCTGGCGCATCTGGGGATTATGGCCCAGTTGCTGCCAGGTACTTAGTCCTCATCTGGTATGGAGGCCGGAGCCTGAGCTATGCTCGCCTGTGTTGACATAAGCCGTGGGGTTCTCCTGGAGCCCCCACATGGGAGTCAGGCTTTGTTTTGCCTTTGAGACGTGCCCAGCTGCTTGCTTCCCCAGCTGCAGCAGCAGTTCTGGGTCCCAGTCAAGTGGACACAGGGATTTGTGGCTGTCCTCGAGGTACCACCCATTTCTATCACACTTTCCAGTGTGTTGGTGTCGAGCCTCGGGGTGACAGTCGACACACTGCAGGGCAGTCAAGTTCACCTGGAATATACGAGGTATTTGGGGGTCTTGGGGAATTGTTGCAACACCCTGATGCTGTTTCTAACAGTCCTGATTCGAGTGTGTCCTGTTGGGATGTGAGGGAAGAGCTGGGAACCCTTTCTCCACAGAGCAGGAAAGGGACCCACATCTGGAGCTCAGGAGGGATACTGGGGCTATTTCATTCCTGGTGGAAACCTCGGTGTTCCGCTTAAGTGAGAACGGGTGGAGATAGAAACCTCTTGGGTCACAGTAAGAAGGTGAATGACACTCTTGAGGTCCGAGACAGAAGACCTTCTTTCCCCAGAGACGCCACAGCAGATGAAGTACTCACTCAGCTTGCAGGGGAGAATCTTTTGGTTTTTCTCAAGTTGTGGCAGGGTCCTCTCGAGTTACAACGGGGAACCCAGGGACTCGCCCCTGCACACTCAGTATTGGAAAGTCTCCGTGCCAGTGGCCAGGCGCCTCTGAGGATTCTTTCATAATCATCTCGGCGCTCTTTACTCGACTAATGCTGAGGCCGCAGCCTGAGCTTTCCTCGACCATCTTGACATAAGTCTTGGTGGTCCCATGTGGGCCCCACAGTGGAGACAGGCCTTGTCTCGCCTGGACACATTCACGGCTACTTGACTTTCCAGCTGCAACAGCAGTGTCAGGCTCCATGTCAAGCGGACACAGTGATATGTGGCTTGCCCTCGAGGCCCAAAGTGCTGTCACACGTGCAGGTGTTTCCGGCGTCGAACCTCCAGATGTCAGTCAAGGCCGTCCAAGACAGACAGGTTCATCTGCAGTGGACAAAGCATTTGGGCGTCTTGGAGAATGGTGGCCGAACCCCAGATGTTCTTCCCAACTTTCATACTGTGAACAACTCCTTTGGTGATGCAACAAAAGCCCAAGAACACCTTATATTAAGGAGAAGGAAAAGGGACTATCATCTAGAGCTTAACGGGGGCAAATTGGGCTTCCCTTGAGTCGCAGCTGGTCCATTGGGACTCTTCTTGGTTGCGACGGTTGTGGCCGGGAACTCCTTGTGTCACAGCAAGGGAGTGAAGGAGCCCTTCGAGGTCCAAGAGGGAAGGGGTGATTTCCCACGAGACACCAGATCGTATAAGGGCCTCACCCCGCTTGCAAGGGAGAAGCTTCTGGTGTGTCTCAAGTGGCCGCAGGGTTTCTCGACTTACGACGGGGAGCCCAGGGACGTGCCCCTGTGGCCTCAGGAGAAGACGGTCACCATGCAACTTGCCAGTCACCTCTGGGGATTCCTATGCAATCATCTCTGGGTGCCCTGTCCTCGACTTGTGCTGAGGTGAGTTCCTGAGCTTCCCTCGACCGTCCTGACCTAGGTCTTGGGGTGCCCCTGAGGATCCCACAGAGGAGACAGGCTTCATCTCACCTGGACACGTGCATGGCTACTTGCCTGGCCAGCTGAAGCAGGAACGTCAGGCTCAATGTCGAGCGGACAGAGGGATCTGTGGCTTGCTCTCGAGGTCCAAAGTGCTGTCACACGTGCCAGTGTGTCGTGTGTTTAGCTTCTCGGTGACAGTCAAGGCAATGCGGGGCTGTCAAGTTCCTCTGCGGTGGACAAGGCATTTGGGGGTCTTGGTGAATGGTGGCGGAAACCCTGATGCTCTTCCTGACTTTCCTGTTGTGAGCACCTCTTCTTGGTATTCGAATAAAACTCCAGGGAACCTTTCCATAAGGGGAAGGAAAAGGGTGGATCATCTGGAGCTTAGCAGGGGCAAACAGGGCTCTGTTGAGTCGCAGCGGATCCCTTGTTGTTCCTCTCGAGTTGAGAAGGGTAGGGCGGTGAAATTCCTGGGTCACAGCAAGGAGGGGAAAGAGCCCTTCGAGATCCAAGAGGGAAGGAGTGATTTCCGTACAGATGCCACAGTGGATAAGGGCCTCAACCCGCTTGCAAGGTGAAGCTTCTGGTATTATTGAGTTGCGGCGGAATTTCTAGAGTTACGACGGGGAGACCATGGACCTGCCACTGTGGCTGCAGGAGAGGCCAGTCTTCTTGCCAGTTGCCATGCGCCTTTGGGGATACCTTCCCAGTCATCGCTGAGTCCTCAGTCCTTGTATGGTGCTGAAGCTGGTACCTGAGCTTTCCTCGCCCATGCTGACATAAATCTTGAGGTTCCCATGGAGCCCCCACAGGAAAGTCAGGCCTCATCTTGCCTGGACTTACACTTGCGATTGTCTCTGCAGCTAGAGCAGCTGTGAAAGGCTCCTCGTCGTGTGGACACAGCGATCTGTGACTTGACCTCGAGGTACCACCCAGGTCTCTTACACGTGCCAGTGTGTCAGCCTTCGAGCCTCGGGGTGACAGTCGACGCAGTGCAGAGCAGTCAGATTCATCTTGAGTGAACGAAATATTTGGGGGTCTTGGGGAATGGACTCAAGACCCGTGAAGCTGCTTGGGACAGTTCTGGTTCGAGTGTCTCCTATTAGGGTGACAGGGAAGTGCTGGGAACACTTTCCCGACAGAGCAGTAAAGGGACCGTCATATGGAGCTCATCAGGGATACTGGGGCTCATTTACATTCATGGCAGGACCCTCGGTGTTCCCCCCAAGTGAGCATGGGCGTCGCGAAAATCTTCTTGGGTCACAGCAAGAAGGTGAAAGACACTTTGGAGGTCCAAGAGAGAAGAGGTTCTTTCCCCCAAGACGCCACAGCAGATGAGGTCCTCAGCCCCCCTTGCAGGGGAGAATCTTTTGGTTTTTCTCAAGTTGTGGCGGGATCCTTTTGAGTTACAACGAGGAACCCAGGGACTCGCCCCTGTGCACTCAGGATTGGATATTCTCCGTGACAGTTGTCAGGAGCCTCTGTGGATTCTTCCCTAATCTTCTCGGTGCTCAGTCCTCGACTTTTGCTCAGGCCGGAGCCTGAGAGTTTCTCGACTGTCCTGACCTAGGTCTTGGGGTACCGCTGAGGACACCACAGAGGATACAGGCCTCGTCTATCCTGGACACGTGCACGGCTACTTGCCTGACCAGCTGCAGCAGCAGTGTCAGGCTCCATGTCGAGTGGACACAGGCATCTGTGGCTTACCCTCGAGGCCCAAAGTGCTGTCACATGTGCAGGTATTTCGGGCGTCGAACCTCAGAGTGACAGTCATGGCAGTGCAGGGCTGGCAGGTTCATCTCAGTCGACAAGGGATTTGGGTGTGTTGGAGAGGGGCGGCTGAACCCCAGATGCTCCTCCCGATTTTCTACTGCGAGCACCTTTTCTGGGATGCGACGGAAGCCCCAGGACACCTTATACTTATGAGCAGGAAAGGGGACTATCATCTAGAGCTTAGCAGGGTCAAACTGGGCTCCTTTTGAGATGCAGGGGGTCCAATGTCTTTCGTCATGGGTGTGACGATTGTGGCCGGGAACTCCTTGTTTCACAGCAAGGGAGTGAAGGAGCACTTCGAAGTCCAACAGGGAAAAGGTGATTTCCTACAGGACGCCGGACCAGATAAGGGTCTCAGCCCCCTTGCAATGGAGAAGCTTCTGGTGTTTCTCGAGTTGCAGCGGGGTTTCTCGAGTTATGACAGGGAGCTCAGAGACGCGCCCCTGTGGCCTCAGGAGAGGACAGTCTATGGGCCAGTTGCCATTCACCTCTGGGGATTCCGCCCCTCATCGTCTCTGGGTGCCGTGTCCTCGACTTGTGCTGAGGCCAGTGCCTGAGCTTCCCTAGACCGTCCTGGCCTAGGTCTTGGGGCTCCCCTGAAGCACCCACATAGGAGCCAGGCTTCATCTCACTTGGACATGTGCACCGCTACTTGCCTGACCAGCTGCAGCCACAGTATCTAGCTGCATGTCGAGCGGACAAAGGGGTCCGTGACTTGCTCTCGAGGTCCAAAGTGCGGTCACACGTGCCAGTGTGTCGTGTGTCGAGCCTCAGGGTGACAATCAAGGCACTGCAAGGCTGTCAATTTCATCTGCAGTGGACAAGACATTTGGGGGTCTTGGTGAAAGGTGGCCAAAATCCTGATGCTCCTCCCAACATTTCTGTTGCGAGCACCTCCTCGTGGTATTTGAGCAAAGATCCAGCAAACCTTTCCCTAAGGGGCAGGAAAGGGGACGACCATCTGGAGCTTAGCAGGTGCAAACAGGGCTCTGTTGAGTCGCAGGGGACCCCTTGTTGTTCCTCTCGGGTTGAGACGTGTAGGATGAGGAAATTCTTGGGTCCCAGCAAGGGGGTGAAAGAGCCCTTTGAGGTCCAAGATGGAAGGAGTGATGTCTGCAGAGATTTCCCAGTGGATAAGGGTCTCACCCCGCTTGCAAGGGAGAAGGTTCTGTTATTTCTCGAGTTGTGGTGGGGTTTCTCGTGTTACGACGTGGAGAACATGGACCCGCCCCTGTGGCCTCAGAAGAGGCCAGTCTTCTTGCCAGTTGTCATGTGCCTTTGCGAATTGCTCCCCAGTCATCACCGAGTCCTCAGTCCTCGTCTGGTGCTGAAGCTGTAACCTGAGCATTCCTTGCTCATGCTGACATAAATCTTGGGGTTCCCACGGAGCCCCCACAGGAAAGTCAGGCTCCGTCTTCCCTGAGTCGTACCCTTGTGCTTGCCTCCACAGCTGCAGCAGCTGTGAAAGGCTCCCCGTCGAGTGGACACAGAGATCTGTGCCTTGACATCGAGGTATCACCCAGGTCTGTCACACGTGCCAGTGTGCCAGGCTTCGAGCCTCGGGGGGACAGTCGACCCAGTGCAGAGCAGTCAGTCTCATCTGGAGTGAAGGAGGTATTTGGGGGTCTTGGGGAATGGTGGCAAGATCCCTGATTCTGCTTGGGACAGTCCTCGTTCGAGTGTCTCCTGTTGGGATGTGAGGGAATTGCTGGGAACTATTTTGCAACAGAGAAGTAAAGGGACCCTCATCTGGAGCACAGCAGGTATACTAGGGCTCCTTTACATTCATGGCGGGACCATCGGTGTTCCCCTCAAGTGAGGACGGGCAGCTCGAGAAACTTCTTGGGTCACAGCAGGAAGGTGAACGACAGCTTGGAGGTCCAAGAGAGAAGAGGTTCTTTCCCCCGAGACGCCACAGATGAGGTCCTCACACCGCTTGCAAGGGAGAATATTTTGGTTTATCTCAAGATGTGGTGGGGTATTCTCGAGTTACAACGGGGAACCCACGGACTCGCCCCTGTGCACTCGGGATGGACAGTCTCCGTGCCAGTAGCCAGGTGCCTCTGGGGATTCTTCCGTAATCGTCTCGGTGCTCAGTCCTCTACTTTTGCTGAAGCCAGAGCCTGAGCGTTCGTTGACCGTCCTGAGCTAGGTCTTGGTGTACCCCTGAGGGCCCCACAGAGGAGACAGGCCTCGTCTCGCCTGGACATGGGCACGGTTACTTGCCTGACCAGCTGGAGCAGCAGTGTCAGGCTCCATGTTGAAAGGACACAGGGATCTGTGGCTTGCCCTCGAGGCCCAAATTGCTGTCACACGTGCAGGTGTTTCGGGCCTCGAACCTCTGGGTGACAGTCAAGGCAGTGCAGGCCAGACAAGTTCATCTGCAGTGGACAAGGCACTTGGGATTCTTGGAGAATGGCAGCCAAACCCCAGATGATCCTCTCGACGTTTCTTCTGGAGCACCTCCCATTGGGATGCACAAGATGCCCCAGGACACTTTATACTAAGGCGAGGATAACGGACTATCATCTAGAGCTTAGCAGGGGAAAACTGGGCTCCTCTTGAGTCGCAGCGGTTCTACTGGGGTTCCTCTTGGGTGCGACTGTTGTGGCCGGGAACTCCTTGTGTCACCGCAAGGGAGTGAAGGAGCTCTTTGAGGTCCACGAGGGAAGGGGTGATTTTCCACGAGATGCCAGATCAGATAAGGGCCTCACTCCACTCGCAAAGGAGAATCTTCTAGTGTTTCTCCAGTTGTGGCATGGTTTCTTGAGTTCCGACGGGGAGCCCAGAGATGCGCCCCTGTGGCCTCAGGAGAGGACAGTCTCCGTGCCAGTTGCCAGTCACCTCTGAGGATTCCTCCCCAATCATCTCAGTGTGCCCTGTCCTCGACTTGTGCTGAGGCCAGTGCCTGAGCTTCCCTCGACCATCCTGACCTACATCTTGGAGGTTCCGCTGAGGCTCCAACAGTAGAGACAGGCTTCGTCTCACCTGGACACGTGCACGGCTACTTGCCTGACCAGCTGCAGCAGCAGTGTCAGGCTCCATGTCGAGCGGATAGAGCGATCTGTGGCTTGCTCTGGATGTCCAAAGTGCTGTCACACGTGCCAGGGTGTCGTGTGTCGAACCTCGGGGTGACAGTCAAGGCAGTGCGGGGCTGTCAAGTTCATCTGCAGTGCACAAGTCATTTAGGGGTCTTGGAGAATGGTGGTGGAGACCCTGATGCTCTTCCCGACTTTTCTGTTGCGAGCACCTCCTCTTGGTATTTGAGCGAAGCTCCAGGGAAACTTTTTTTAAGGAACAGTAAAGGGAACGATCATCTGGAGCTTAGCAGGGGCAAACACTGCTCTATTTAGTTGCGCTGATCTCTTATCGTTCCTCTCGAGTTGATACGGGTAGGGCGAGGAAATTCCTTGGTCCCAGCAAGGGGTGAAAGAGCCCTTCGAGGTCCAAGAGGGAAGGAGTGATTTCTGCAGAGATTCCCAGTGGATAAGGGTCTCATCCCGCTTCCAAGGGAGAAGCTTCTGCTATTTCTCGAGTTGTGGAGGGGTTTCTCGACTTATGACGGGGAGCCCATGGACCCGCCCCTGTAGCCTCAGAAGAGGCCAGTCTTCTTGCCAGTTGCCATGTGCCTTTGTTGATTGCTCCACAGTCATTGCTGAGTACTCAGTCCTCGTCTGGTGCTGAAGCTGTTACCTGAGCATTCCTCGCCCATGCTGACATAAATCTTGGGGTTCCCATGGAGCCCCCACAGGAAAGTCAGGCCTCGTCTTGCCTGGAGACGTACACTTGCGCTTCTCTCTGCAGCTGCAGCAGCTGTGAAAGGCTCCCCGTCGAGTGGACACAGGGAATCTGTGACTTGACCTGGAGGTGCCACCCAGGTCTGTCACACGTGCCAGTGTGTAAACTTTCGACCCTCGGGGTGACAGTCGACCCATTGCAGGACATTCAGGTTCACCTGGAGTTAAGGAGGTATTTGGGGGTCTTGGGGAATGGTGGCAAGACCCCTGATGCTGCTTGGGACAGTCCTGGTTCGAGTGTCTCCTGTTAGGGTGTGAGCAAAATGCTGGGAACCCTTTCCCGACAGAGCAGTAAATGGACCCTCATCTGGAGCTCATCAGGGATACTGGGGCTAATTTACATTCATGGCGGGACCCTCGGTGTTCCCTTCGAGTGAGCACGGGCGGCCCGAAAATCTTCTTGGTTCACAGCAAGAAGGTCAACGACACTCTGGAGGTCCAAGAGAGAAGAGGTTCTTTCCCCCGAGAAGTCACAGCAGACGAGGTCCTGACCCTGCTTACAGGGGAGAAATTTTGGTTTTTCTCAAGTTGTGCCAGGGCCCTCTCTAGTTACAATGGGGAAACCAGTGACTCGCCCCTGTGCACTCATGATTCACTGTTTCCGTGCCAGTTGTCAGGCGCCTCTGGGGTTTCTTCTTAATCGTCTCGGTTCTCAGTCCTCGACTTTTGCTGAGGCCAGAGACTCANTCCACGAGGGAAGGGGTGATTTTCCACGAGATGCCAGATCAGATAAGGGCCTCACTCCACTCGCAAAGGAGAATCTTCTAGTGTTTCTCCAGTTGTGGCGTGGTTTCTTGAGTTCCGACGGGGAGCCCAGAGATGCGCCCCTGTGGCCTCAGGAGAGGACAGTCTCCGTGCCAGTTGCCAGTCACCTCTGAGGATTCCTCCCCAATCATCTCAGTGCGCCCTGTCCTCGACTTGTGCTGAGGCCAGTGCCTGAGCTTCCCTCGACCATCCTGACCTACATCTTGGAGGTTCCGCTGAGGCTCCGACAGTAGAGACAGGCTTCATCTCACCTGGACACGTGCACGGCTACTTGCCTGACCAGCTGCAGCAGCAGTGTCAGGCTCCATGTCGAGCGGATAGAGCGATCTGTGGCTTTCTCTGGAGGTCCAAAGTGCTGTCACACGTGCCAGGGTGTCGTGTGTCGAACCTCGGGGTGACAGTCAAGGCAGTGTGGGGCTGTCAAGTTCATCTGCAGTGCACAAGGCATTTAGGGGTCTTGGAGAATGGTGGCAGAAACCCTGATGCTCTTCTCGACTTTTCTGTTGCGAGCACCTCCTCTTGGTATTTGAGCGAAGCTCCAGGGAAACTTTTTTTAAGGGACAGTAAAGGGAACGATCATCTGGAGCTTAGCAGGGGCAAACACTGCTCTGTTTAGTCGCGCTGATCTCTTATCGTTCCTCTCGAGTTGATACTGGTAGGGCAAGGAAATTCCTTGGTCCCAGCAAGGGGTGAAAGAGCCCTTCGAGGTCCAAGAGGGAAGGAGTGATTTCTGCAGAGATTCCCAGTGGATAAGGGTCTCATCCCGCTTCCAAGGGAGAAGCTTCTGCTATTTCTCGAGTTGTGGAGGGGTTTCTCGACTTATGACGGGGAGCCCATTGACCCGCCCCTGTAGCCTCAGAAGAGGCCAGTCTTCTTGCCAGTTGCCATGTGCCTTTGTTGATTGCTCCACAGTCATCGCCGAGTACTCAGTCCTCGTCTGGTGCTGAAGCTATTACCTGAGCATTCCTCGCCCATGCTGACATAAATCTTGGGGTTCCCATGGAGCCCCCACAGGAAAGTCAGGCCTCGTCTTGCCTGGAGACGTACACTTGCGCTTCTCTCTGCAGCTGCAGCAGCTGTGAAAGGCTCCCCGTCGAGTGGACACAGGGATCTGTGACTTGACCTGGAGGTGCCACCCAGGTCTGTCACACGTGCCAGTGTGTAAACTTTCGACCCTCGGGGTGACAGTCGACCCATTGCAGGGCATTCAGGTTCACCTGGAGTTAAGGAGGTATTTGGGGGTCTTGGGGAATGGTGGCAAGACCCCTGATGCTGCTTGGGACAGTCCTGGTTCGAGTGTCTCCTGTTAGGGTGTGAGCAAAATGCTGGGAACCCTTTCCCGACAGAGCAGTAAATGGACCCTCATCTGGAGCTCATCAGGGATACTGGGGCTAATTTACATTCATGGCGGGACCCTCGGTGTTCCCTTCGAGTGAGCACGGGCGGCCCGAAAATCTTCTTGGTTCACAGCAAGAAGGTCAACGACACTCTGGAGGTCCAAGAGAGAAGAGGTTCTTTCCCCCGAGAAGTCACAGCAGACGAGGTCCTGACCCTGCTTACAGGGGAGAAATTTTGGTTTTTCTCAAGTTGTGCCAGGGCCCTCTCTAGTTACAATGGGGAAACCAGTGACTCGCCCCTGTGCACTCATGATTCACTGTTTCCGTGCCAGTTGTCAGGCGCCTCTGGGGTTTCTTCTTAATCGTCTCGGTTCTCAGTCCTCGACTTTTGCTGAGGCCAGAGACTCAGCTTTCCTCGACCATCCTGACCTAGGCGTTGGTGTACCCCTGAGGGCCCCACATAGAAGACAGTTTTCGTCTCCCCTGGACACGTTCATGGCTATTTGCCTGACCAGCTGCAGCAGCAGTGTCAAGCTCCATGTCGAGCGGACACAGGAATCTGTGGCTTGCCCAAGAGGCTGAAAGTGCTGTCACACGTGCAGGTGTTTTGGGCGTCGAGCCTAGGGGTGACAGCCAAGGCCGTGCAGGGCAGTCAGGTTCATCTGCAGTGGACAAGGCATTTGGGGGTCTTGGAGAATGGTGGCTGGATCCCATATGCTCCTCCCGAATTCCTACTGCAAACACCTCCTTTTGGGATGTGATGGAAGCCCCAGGACAACTTATTTTAAGGAGCAGGAAAAGGGACTATCATCTAGAGCTTAGCAGGGGCAAACTGGGCTCCTATTGAGTCGCAGCAGGTCCACTGGAGTTCCTCTTGGGTGCGACAGCTGTGGCCAGGAACTCCTTGTCTCAGTGCAAGGGAGTGAAGGAGCCCTTCGAGGTCAAAGAGGGAAGGGGTGATTTCCCACTTGATGCCGGATCAGAAAAGGGACTCAACCTGCCTGCAAGAGAGAAGCTTCTGGTGATTCTCGAGTTGCGGAGGGGTTTCTCGAGTTATCACGGGGAGCCCAGGGATTGGCCTCTGTGGCCTTAGGAGAGTACAGTCACGATGACAGTTGCCAGTCACCTTTGGGGATTCCTCCCCGATCGTTTCTGGGTGCCCTGTCCTCGACTTGTGCTGAGGCCAGTGCCTAAGCTTCCCTGGACGGTCCTGACCTAGGTCTTGAGGGTTCCACTGAGGCTTCCACAGAGGAGACAGACTTCGTCTCACCGGGAAACGTGCATGGCTACTTGCCTGACCAGCTGCAACAGCAGTGTCAGGCTTTATGTCGAGCGGACAAAGGGATCTGTGGTTTCCTCTCGAGGTCCAACATGCTGTCACACGTGCCAGTGTGTCATGCCTCGAGCTTCGGGCTGACAGTCAAGCAGTGCGGGGCTCTCCAGTTCATCTGCCGTGGACAAGGCATTTGGGGGTCTTGGGAAATGGTGGCCGAATCCCTGATGCTTCTCCCCATTTTCCTGTTGCCAGCACCTCCTCTTAGTATTCCTGCAAAGCTCCAGGTAATATTTCCATAAGGGGCAGGAATGGGGACGATCATCTGGAGTTTTGGAGGGGCAAACATTGCTCTGTTGAGTCTCAGCGGATCCCCTGTTGTTCCTCTCGAGTTGAGACGGGTAGGGCGGAAAAATTCCTGGGTCACAGCAAAGGGAGGAAAGAGCCCTTCGAGGTCCAAAGGGGAAGGAGTGATTTCGCAAGAAATCCCGCGATGGATAAGGGCTTCATCCAGCTTGCAAGGGAGAAGCCTCTGGTATTTCTAGAGTTGTGGTGGGGTTTCTCGAGTTACGACTGGGAGCCCATGCACCCGCCCCTGTGGCCTCAGGAGAGGCCATTCTTCTTGCCAGTTGCCATGCGCCTTTGCGGATTCCTCCCAAGTCATCGCCGAGTCCTCAGTCCTCGTCTGGTGCTGAAGCTGGTACCTGAGCTTTCCTCGCCCATACTGACATAAATCTTGGGGTTCCATGCAGCCCCCACAGGAAAGTCAGGCCTCGTCTTCCTGGAAAGGTATACATGAGTTTGGCTCTGCAGCTGCAGCACCTGTGAAAGTTTCCCAGTCGAGTGGACACAGGGATCTGTGACTTGACCTCGTGGTTCCACCCATTTCTCTCACACGTGCCATTTTGTCAGGCTTCAAGCCTCGGGGTGAGAGTCGACCCAGTGCAGGGCAGTCAGGTTCACCTGGAGTGTACGAGGTATTTGGGGGTCTTGGGGAATTGTGGCAAGACCCTGATGCTGCTCCTGTCAGTCCTGGTTCGAGTGTCTCCTGTTGGGATGTGAGGGAAGAGCTGGGAAACCATTACCGACAGAGCAGGAAAGGGACCCTCTTCTGGAGCTCAGCATGGATACTGGGGCTCATTTCATTCCTGACGGAACCCTCGGTGTTCCGCTCGAGTGAAGACTGGTGGCGATAGAAACTTCTTGGGTCACAGTAAGAAGGTGAACGACACTCTTGAGATCCGAGACAGAAGACCTTCTTTCCCCAGAGACGCCACAGCAGACAAGGTACTCACTCAGCTTGCAAAGGAGAATCTTTTGGTTTTTCTCAAGTTTTGGCGGAGTCCTCTCGAGTTACAACGGGGAACCCAGGGACTCGCCCCTGTGCACTCAGGATTGGAAAGTCTCCATGCCAGTTGCCAGGCGCCTCTGGGGATTCTTCCCTAATCGTCTCGGCGCTCTGTCCTCGACTTATGCTTAGGCCGGAGCCTGAGCTTTCCTCGACCGTCCTGACATAGGTCTTGGTGGTCCCATGAGGGCCCCACAGTGGAGACAGGCCTTGTCTCGCCTGGACACGTTCATGGCTACTTGCCTTTCCAGCTGAAACAGAAGTGTCAGGCTCATGTCAAGTGAACACAGGTATCTGTGGCTTGCCTTCGAGGCCCAGAGTTCTTTCATACGTGCAGGTGTTTTGGGCATCCAGCCTCCGGATGTCAGTCAAGGCCGTGCAAGGCAGACAGGTTCATCGGCAGTGGACAAAGCATTTGGGCGTCTTGGAAAATTGTGGCCGAACCCCAGATGCTCCTCCCGACTTTCATACTGCTAGCACCTCCTTTTGTGATGCGATGGAAGCCCCAGGACACCCTATATTAAGGAGAAGGAAAATGGACTATCATCTAGAGCTTAACAAGGGAAAACTCGGCTTCTCTTCAGTCGCAGCGGTTCCACTGTGGTTCTTCTCGGGTGTGACGGTTGTGGCCAGGAACTGCTTGTGTGACAGTAAGGAAGTGAAGAAGCCCTTCGAGGTCCAAAAGGGAAGGAGTGATTTCCCACGAGACGCCGGATCAGATAAGGGCCTCACTCCGCTTGCAAGGGAGAAGATTCTGGTGTTTCTCGAGTTGCGGTGGCGATCTCGAGTTATGACGGGGAGCCCAGGGATGCGCCCCTGTGGCCTCAGGAGAGGAAAGTCTCCATGCCAGTTGCCAGTAACCTCTGGGGATTACTCCCCAATCATCTCTTGGTGCCCTGTCCTCGATTGTGGTGAGGCCAGTGTGTGAGCTTCCCTCGACCGTCCTGACCTAGGTCTTGGGGATTCCCCTGAGGCTCCCACAGAGGAGACAGGCTTCCTCTCAACTGGATATGTGCCCGGCTACTTGCCTGACCATCTCCAGCAGCAGTGTCAGGCTCCATGTCGAGCCGACAGAGGGATCTGTGGCTTGCTCTCAAAGTCTAAAGTGCTGTCACACGTGAAAGTGTGTCGTGTGCCGAGTCTCGGGTTGATAGGCAAGGGAGTGCAGGGCTGTCAAGTTCATCTGCAGTGGACAAGGCATTTGGGGGACTTGGTGAATGGTGGCTGAACCCCTGATTCTCCCCCGAAGTTTCCTGTTGCGAGCACCTCCTCTTGGTATTCGAGTGAAACTCCAGGGAACATTTCCCTAAGGGGCAGTAAGGGGACGATCACCTAGAGCTTAGTAGAGGCAAACAGGGCTCCGTTGTGTCACAGCGGATCCCTTTTTGTTCCTCTCGAGATGAGCCGTGTAGGGCGGGGAAATTCCTGGGTCCCAGCAAGGAGGTGAAAGCGCCCTTCGAGTTCCAAGATGGTAGGAGTGATTTTCTCAGAGATGTGGCAGTGCATAAGGACCTCACCCCGCTTGCGAGGGAGAAGCTTATGGTATTTCTCAAGTTGCAGCGGGGATTTTCGAGTTGGAACGGGGAGCCCATGGACCTGCACCTGTGGCCTCAGGAGAGGCCAGTATTATTGCCAGTTGCCATGCGCTTTTGGATATTACTCCCCAGTCATTGTCGAGTCCTCAGTCCTCGTCTGGTGCTGAAGCTGTTCGTCTGGTGCTGAAGCTGTTACCTGAGCTTACCTTGTCAAGCTGACATAAATCTTGGGGTTCCCATTGAGCCCCCACAGGAAAGTCAGGCCTCGTCTTGCCTGGAGATGTACACTTGCGCTTGCCACTGCATTGCAGCAGCTGTGAAAGGCTCCCCGTCGAGTGGACACAGGAATCTGTGACTTGACCTCGAGGTACCACCGGGTCTGTCACACATGCCAGTGTGTCAGACTTCGAGCTCGGGGTGACAGTCGAGCCAGTGTAGGGCATTCAGGCTCATCAGGAGTGATCGAGGTATTTGGGTGTCTTGGGGAATGGTGGTAAGACCCCTGATGCTGCTCCCGACAGTCTTGGTTCAAGTGTCTCATGTTGGGATGTGAGGAAAGTGCTGGGAACCCTTTCCCGACAGAAAAGGAAAGGGACCCTCAACTGGAGCTCAGCAGGGATACTAGGGCTCCTTTACATTCAAGGCGGGACCCTCGGTGTTCCCCTCGAGTGAGGACAGGCAACTCGAAAAAATTCTTGGCTCAGAGCAAGGAGATGAAAGACACTTTGGAGGTCCAAGAGAGAAGAGATTCTTTCCCCCGAGACTCCACAGCAGACTAGGTCCTCACCCTGCTTTCTAGGGAGAATCTTTTGATTTTACTCAAGTTGTGGAGAGGTCCTCTCGAGTTACAATGGGGAAACCAGGGACTCTCCCCTGGGCACTCAGGATTGGACAGTCACCGTGCCAGTTGCCAGGTGGCTATGGGAATTCTTCCTTAATCATTTCGGTGCTCATTTCTCGACTTTTGCTGAGGTGCTAGCCAGAGTTTCCTCGAACGACCTGACCTAGGTCTTGGTGTACCCCTGAGGGCCCCATAGAGGAGACAGGCTTCGTCTCGCTTGGACAAGTGCACAGCTTCTTGCCTGACCAGCTGCAGTAGCAGTGTCAGGCTCCCTGTCGAGCGGACACAGGGATCTGTGGCTTGCCCTCCAGGACCAAAGTGCTGTCACACTTGCAGGTGTTTCGGGGGTCGAGCCTCCAGATGACAGTCAAGGCATTGCAGGGCAGACAGGTTTATCTGCAATGGACACGGAATTTAGGGGTCTTGGGGAATGGTGGCCAAACACCAAATACTCCTCCCGACTATCCTACTGTGAACACGTCCTTTTGGATTGCAACGGAAGCCCCAGGACAACTTAGACTAAGGAACAGGAAAAGGGACTATCATCTAGAGCTTAGCAGGGGCAAACTGGGCTCCTCTTGAGTCACAGTGGGTCTATTGGGATTCTTCTTGGGTGCCGCGGTTGTGGCCGGGAACTCCTTGTGTCACAGCAAGGGAGTGAAGGAGCACTTCGAGGTCCAAGAGGGAAGGGGTGACTTCCCACGAGACGCCGGACCGTATAAGGGACTCACACCGCTCACAAGGGAGAAGCTTCTGGTGTTTCTCGAGTTGCGGCAGGGTTTCTCAACTTATAACGGGGAGCCCAGGGATGCACCCCTGTGGACTCAGGAGAGGACGGTCTCCGTGCGAGTTGCCAGTAACCTCTGGGGATTCCTATCCAATCATCTCTGGGTGCCCTGTTCTCGACTTGTGCTGAGGCCAGTGCCTGAGCTTCCCTCGACCGTTCTCACCTAGGTCTTGGGGATCCTCTGAGGCTCCCACAGAGGAGACAGGCTTCGTCTCTCCTGGACACGTGCACGGCTACTTGCCTGACCAGCTGCAGTCGCAGGGTCAAGCTCCATGTCGAGCCAACAGAGGAATCTGTGGCTTGCTCTCTCAGTGCAAAGTGCTGTCACACGTGCCAGTGTGTCGTGCGTTGAGTCTCGCGGTGACAGTCAAGGCAGTGCGGGGCTGTCAAGTTGCTCTGCGGTGGACAAGGCATCTGGGGGTCTTGGTGAATGGTGGCCAAAACCCTGATGGTCCTCCCGACTTTCCTGTTGTGAGCACCTCCTCTTGGTATTCGAGTGAAGCTCCAGGGAACCTTTTCATAAGGGGCAGGAAAAGGGAGGATCATCTGGAGCTTAGCAGGGGCAAACAGGGCTCTGTTGAGTTGCAGCGGATCCCTTGTTCCTCTCGAGTTGAGACGGGTAGGGTGGTGAAATTCCTAGGTCACAGCAAGGTGGCAAAGTGCGCTTCGAGGTCCAAGAGGGAAGGAGTGATTTCCCCAGAGATGCCACAGTGGATAAGGGTCTCACCCCGCTTGCAAGAGAGAAGCTTCTGGTATTTTTCGAGTTGCGGCGGAGTTTCTAGAGTTACGACAGGGAGCCAGTGGACCCGCCCGGTCGCCTTAGGAGAGGCCAGTCTTCTTGCCAGTTGCCATGCACTTTTGGGGATTCCTCCACAGTCATCGCTGAGATCTCAGTCCTCGTCTGGTGCTGAAGCTCGTACCTGATCTTTCCTCGCCCATGCTGACATAAATCTTGAGGTTCCCATGGAGCCCCCACAGGAAAGTCAGGCCTCGTCTTGCCTGGACACGTACGCTTGCGCTTGCCTCTGCAGCTGCAGCAGCTGTGAAAGGCTCCCCGTCGTGTGGACACAGGGCTCTTTGATTTGACCTCAACATACCACCCAGGTCTGTCACACGTGCCAGTGTGTCAGCCTTCGAGACTCGGCGTGAGAGTCGAACCAGTGCAGGGCAGTCAGGTTCATCTGGAGTGAACGAGTATTTGGGGGTCTTTGGGAATGGTGGCAAGACCCCTGATGCTGCTCCCGACAGTCCTGGTTCTAGTGTCTCCTGTTAGGGTGACAGGGAAGTGCTGGGAACACTTTCCCGACAGAGCAGTAAAGGGCTCATCAGGGATACTGGGGCTCCTTTACATTCATGGCAGGACCCTCGGTGTTCCCCTCGAGTGACCACGGGCGGCGCGAATATCTTCTTGGGTCACAGCAAGAAGGTGAACGACACTCTGGATGTTCAAAAGAGAAGAGGTTCTTTCCCCCGAGATGCCACAGCAGACGAGGTCTTGACCCTGCTTGCAGGGGAGAAATTTTGGTTTTTCTCATGTTGTTCTGGGGCCCAGTGGCATGCCCCTGTTCACTCATGATTACTGTCTCCGTGCCAGTTGCCAGGGGCCTCTGGGGTTTCTTCCTTAATCATATCGGTTCTCAGTCCTCGACTTTTGCTGAGGCCAGAGCCTCAGCTTTCCTCGACCATCCTGACGTAGGTCTTGGTGTACCCCTGAGGGCCCCACATAGAAGACAGGCCTCGTCTGGCCTGGACACGTTCATAGCTATTTGCCTGACCAGCTGCAGCAGCAGTGTCAAGCTCCATGTCGAGCGGACACAGGGATCTGTGGTTTGTACAAGAGGCTGAAAGTGCTGTCACACGTGCAGGTGTTTTGGGCGTCGAGCCTAGGGGTGACAGTCAAGGCCGTGCAGGGCAGTCAGGTTCATCTATAGTGGACAAGGCATTTGGGGTTCTTGGAGAATGGTGGCTGGAACCCATATGCTCCTCCTGAATTCCTACTGTGAGCACCTACTTTTGGGATGTGATGGAAACCACAGGACACCTTATATTAAGGAGCAGGAAAAGGGACTATCATCTAGAGTTTAGCCGGGGAGAACTTGGCTCCTCTTGAGTCGCAGCGGGTCCACTGGAGTTCCTCTTGGGTGTGACGGCTGTGGCCGGGAACTCCTTGTCTCAGAGCAAGGGAGTGAAGGAGACCTTCGAGGTCAAAGAGGGAAGGGGTGATTTCCCACGTGACGCCGGACCAAATAAGGGACTCAACCCGCTTGCAAGGGAGAAGCTTCTGGTGATTCTCGAGTTGCAGAGGGGTTTCTCGAGTTATCACGGGGAGCCCAGGGACGGGCCTCTGTGGCCTTTGGAGAGGACAGTCACCGTGCCAGTTGCCAGTCACCTTTGGGGATTCCTCCCCGATCGTTTGTGTGCCCCGGCCTCGTCTTGTGCTGAGGCAAGTGCCTGAGCTTCCCTGGACGGTACTGAGCTAGGTCTTGAGGGTTCCCCTGAGGCTTCCACAGAGGAGACAGGCTTCATCTCACCTGGGCACGTGCACGGCTACTTGCCTGCCCAGCTGCAGCAGCAGTGTCACGCTCTATGTCGAGCGGAAAGACGGATCTGTGGCTTGCTCTCGAGGTCCAAAGTGCTGTCACACGTGCTAGTGTGTCGTGTGTGGAGCCTCGGGGTGACAGTCAAGGCAGTGCGGGCCTCTCAAGTTCATCTGCATTGGACAAGGCATTTGGGGGTCTTGGGGAATGGTGGCCGAATCCCTGATGCTCCTCCCCACTTTCCTGTTGCGAGCACCTCCTCTTAGTATTCATGCTAAGCTCCAGGGAACATTTCCATAAGGGGCAGGAAAGGGGACGATCATCTGGAGCTTAGCAGGGGCAAACATTGCTCTGTTGAGTCACAGAGGATCCCCTGTTGTTCCTCTCGAGTTGAGACGGGTAGGGCAGAAAAATTCCTGGGTCACAGGAAGAGGAGGAAAGAGCCCTTCGAGGTCAAAGAGGAAAGGAATGATTTCCCCAGAGATGCCTCGATGGATAAGGGCCTCATCCGGCTTGAAAGGGAGAAACTTAATGGTATTTAGCGAGTTTCGGCGGGGTTTCTCGAGTTATGACTGGGAGCCCTTGGATCTGCCAATGAGCTCTCATTAGAGGCCAGTCTTATTGCCACTTGCCATGCTAATTTGGGGATTCCTCCCCAATCATCACCGAGTCCTCACTCCTCGACTGGTGCTGAAGCTGGTACCTGAGCTTTCCTCGCCCACGCTGACATAATTCTTGGGGCTCCCACAGGAAAGTCAGGCCTCCTCTTTCCTGGAGACGTACACCTGCGCTTACCTCTGCAGCTGCAGCAGCTGTGAAAGTCTCACCATCTAGTGGACACAGGGATCTGTGACTTGACCTCGAGTTATGACTGTCACAGGTGCCAGTGTGTCCGGCTTCGAGCCTCGGGGTGACAGTCGACCCAGTGCAGGGCAGTCAAGTTCATCTGGAGTGCACAAGGTATTTGGGTGTCTTGGGGAATGGAGGTAAGACCCCTGATGCTGGTCCCGACAGTCTTGGTTCGATTTCTCATGTTGGGATGTGACAAAAGTGCTGGGAACCCTTTCCTGACAGAACAGGAAAGGGACCCTCATCTGGAGCTCAGCAGGGATACTGGGACTCCTTTATATTCATGGCGGGACCCTCGGTGTTCCCCTCGAGTGAGGACGGGCGGCGAGAGAAATATCTTGGGTCACAGCAAGAAGGTGAACTTCACTCTGGCTTTCGGAGAGAGAATAGGTTCTTTCCTATGAGACACCACAGCACACGAGGTCCCCACCCCGCTTGCAGGGGAGAATCTTTTGGTTTTTATCAAGTTCTGGCGGGGCCCTCTCGAGTTACAAAGGGAAACCCAGGGCCTCACCGCTGTGCACTCAGGATTGGACAGTCAACGTGCCAGTTGCCAGGCGCATCTGGGGATTCTTCCCTAATCGTCTTGGTGCTTAGTCCTCGACTTTTGCTTAGTCGGGAGCCTGAGCTTTCCTCGAACGTCCTGACCTAGGTCTTCCTGTACCAGTGAGGGACTGACAGAGAAGACAGGCCTCGTCTCGCCTGGACACGTGCACGGCTATTTGCCTGAACATCTTCAGCAGAAGTGTCAGGATCCATGTCAAACGGACACTGGGATCTGTGGCTTTCCCTCAAGGCCCAAAGTGGTGTCACACGTGCAGGTGTTTCGGGCGTCCAGCCTCAGGGTGACTGTCAAGGCAGTGCAGGGCAGGCAGGTTCACTTGCAGTGGGCAAGCCATTTGGGGGTCTTGGAGAATGGTGGCCGAACCCCAGATGCTCCTCCCGACTTTCTTACCGGGAGAACCTCCTTTTGGGATGCAACAGAAGCCCCAGGACACCTTAGACTAAGGAGCAGTAAAAGGGACTATCATCTAGAGATTAACAGGGGCAAAGTGGGCTCTTCTTGAGTTGCAGCGGGTCCATTGGTGTTCCACTTCGGGTCGACGGTTGTGGCCGAGAACACCTTGTGTCACAGCAAGGGAGTGAAAGAGCCCTTCGAGGTCCAGGAGGGAAGGGGTGATTTCTCACGAGATGCCATTTCGGAAAAAGGCCTCACACCACTTGCAAGGAAGAAGCTTCTGGTGTTTCTCGAGTTGTGGTGGGGTTTCTCGAGTTAGGACGGAGAGCCCAGGGACGCGCTCCTGTGGCCTCAGGAGAGGACAGTCTCTATGCAAGTTGCCAGTCACCCCTGAGGACTCCTTTCCAATCGTCTCTGTGTACCCTTTCCTCGACTTGTGCTGAGACCAGTGCCTGAGCTTCCCTCGACCGTCCTGACCTAGGTCTTGAGGTTTCCCTGAGGCTCCCATAGAGGAGACAGGCTTCGTCTCACCTGGACACGTGCACAGCTACTTGCCTGACCAGCTGCAGCAGCAGCGTCAGCCTACATGTCGAGCGGACAGAGGGATCTGTGGCTTGCTCTCGAGGTCCAAAGTGCTGTCACACGTGCCAGTGTGTCATGCGTCGAGCCTCAGAGTGACAGTCAAGGCAGTGCGGAGCTGTCAAGCTCATCTGCAGTGGACAAGGCATTTGGGGGTCTTGGGGAATGGTGGCCGAACCCCTGATGCTCCTCCCAACATTCCTATTGTGAGAACCTCCTCTTGGTATTTGAGAGAAGCTGCAGGGAACCTTTCCATAAGGGAAAGGAAAAGGGTGGACCATCTGGAGCATAGCAGTGGCAAACAGTGCTCCGTTGAGTCTCAGCAAATCCCTTGTTTTTCCTCTTGAGTTGGGATGGATAGGGCGGGGAAATTCCTGGGTCTCAGCAAGTGGGTGAAAGAACCCTTCGAGGTCCAAGAGGGAAGGAGTTATTTTCCCTGAAATGCCGGTGTGGATAAGGGCCTCACCCCGCTTGCAAGGGAGAAGCTTCTGGTATTTCTAGAGTTGCGGCGGGGTTTCTCGAGTTACGATGGGGAGCCCATGGACACTCCCTTGTGGCCTCAGGAGAGGCCAGACTTCCTGCCAGTTGCCATGCACCTTTGGGGATTCCTCCCCAGTCATTTCCGAGTCCTCAGTCCTCGTCTGGTGCTGAAGCTGGTACCTGAGGTTTCCTCGCCCATACTGACATAAATCTTGGGGTTCCATGGAGCCCCCACAGGAAAGTCAGGCCTCATCTTGCCTGGAGACGTATACATGCGGTTGTCTATGCAGCTGCAGCACTTGTGAAAGGTTCCCAGTGGAGTGGACACAGGGATCTGTTACTTGACCTCGTGGTACCACCTATTTCTGTCACACGTGCCAGTATGTCAGGCTTCGAGCCTCAGGGTGACAGTCGACCCAGTTCAGGGCAGTCAGGTTCACCTGGAGTGAACGAGGTATTTGGGGGTCTTCGGGAATGGTGGAAGACACATGATGCTGCTCTCTAGAGTCCTGGTTCGAGTGTCTCCTATTGGGATGTGAGGGAAGTGCTGGGAACCCTTTTCCAACAAAGGAGGAAAGGGCCCCTTATATGGAGAATCTGGGGATTCTTCCCTAATCGTCTCGGTTCTCAGTCCTCGACTTTTGTTGAGTCCGGAGTCTGAGCTTTCCTCGACCGTCGTGACTTAAGTCTTGATGTACCCCTGAGGGCCCCACAGAAGAGACAGGCCTCATCTCGCCTGGACACGTGGACGGCTACTTGCCTGATTAGCTGCAGTAGAAGTGTCAGGGTCCATGTCGAGAGGACACAGGGATCTGTGGCTTGGCCTGGAGGCCCAAAGTGCGGTCACACGTGCGGTCACAAGTGCAGTTCTGGCGTCGAGCTTCGGGGTGACAGTCAAGGCAGTGCAGGGCAGACAGGTTCATCTGCAATGGGCAAGGCATTTGGTCATCTTGGAGAATGTTCCCCGGAACCCTCATGCTCCTCCCGACTCTCCTGGTGCAAGCACCTCCACTTGGGATGCGAGTGGAGTTCCGGGAATCGTTTCCCGAAGGAGAAGTGAAAGGGACCCTCTTTTGGAGCTGAGCAGGGGAAAATGGGGCTCCCCTTGAGTCGCAGTGGGTCCTGCAGGGTTCCTATTGTGTGGAGAAAGTTGTGGTGTAGAACTTCTTTTGTCACTTCAAGAGTGTGAAGGAGAGTTTCGAGGTTTAAGAGGGAAGTGGTGATTTCCCCAGAGATGCCACAGTGGAAAAAGCCTCACCCCACTTTACGGGGAGAAGCTTCTGGTTATTCTCGAGGTATGCAGCGGTCTTTTCGAGTTACAACAGGGACCCCATGGATCCGCCCTTGTTGCTTCAGGACAGGCAAGTCTCCGTGCCGGTTGACAGGCGCCGATGGGGATTTCTCCCCAGTCGTCACTAGGTCATCACCAGGTCCTCAGTCCTCGTCTTGTGCTGAGGCCGTAGCCTGAGTTTTCCTTGCCCATGCTGACGTAGTTCTTGGCATTAACCTGGACACCACACGGGGAGTGAGTCCTCGTTTCACCTGGAGACAAGCACGGCCACTTTCCATCCCAGCTGCAGCATCAGAATCAGGCCCCTTGTCAAGCGGACACAGGGATCTATGGCTTGCCCTCGAAGTACCCCTGGGTTGTCACACGTTCCATGTGCCAGGCTTCGAGCTTTGGGGTGAAAGTCGAGGCAGTGCAGGGCATTCAGGTACATCTGTAGTGACGAGGCATTTGGGGTTCTTAGAATATGGTGGCCCGAACCCTGATGCTCCTCCTGACTCTCCTGGTGGGAGCGCCTCCTCTTGGGATGTGAGGGGAGTACTGGGAATCCTTTCCCGACAGAGCAGGGAAAGGGGCTCTCATCTGGACCTCAGCAGGTGCAAACAGGGCTTTTCTTGAGTGGCAGAGGGACACTTTGGGTTCCTGTCCAGTGGAGATGGGTGGGGCGGGTAACTTGGTGGGTCACAGCAAGGGAGTGAAGGAGCCTTTCGAGGTCCAAGATGAAAGGGGAGACTTCCCCCAAGACACCACAGCAGACAAAGGCCTCACCCTACCTGCAGGTGAGAAGCTTCTGGTTTTTCACAAGTTGTGGCAGGATCCTCTCGGGTTACAGTGGGGACCCCAGGGACCTACCCGTGTGTCCTCAGAAGAGGCCAGTCTCTGTGACAGTTGCCATGAGCCTCGGAGTATTCCTTTCCATTCATCACCATGTCCTGTGTCCTCTTCTGGTGCTGAGGCCGGTGCCTGAGTTTTCCTCGCCTATGCTGACATAGGTACTGACGTTCCCTTGGAGCCCACACAGGTGAGTCAGGCCTCGTCTCACCTTGAGACATGCATAGCTGCTTGCCTCCCCAGCTGCAGCAGAAATGGCAGGCTCCCCGTCGAGCGCACACAGGGTTCTGTGGCTTGCCCTTGAGGTACCCCAGGGCTTTCACATATTCCAGTGTGTCAGGCTTGGAACCTCAGGGTGACAGTCAAGGCAGTGCAGGGCAGTCAGGTTCATTTGGTGTGGACGAGGCATTTGGGGGATTTGTGGAATGGTGGCCTGATTCCTGATGCTCCTCCCAACTCTCCTGGGGCAAGCACCTTATCCTAGGATTTGAGGGGAGGGCCAGGAAGCCTTTCAAGTCAGTGCAGGAAAAGGGTCACTCATGTGGAGCTAGTAGGTTAAAACGGGGCTCCTCTTGATTTGTTTCGGGACCCTCGGGGTTCCTCTCGAGTGTGGATGGGTGGGGCGGGGAACTTCTTGGGTCACAGCAAAGGTGTGAAGGAGCCTTTCGAGGTTAAGAGGGAAGGGGTGATTTTCCTGGATAGGCCGCAGCGGAAATGGCCTCACAACGCCTGCAGAGGAGAAGATTGTGTTTTTTATCAAGTTGCAGCGAGGTCCTCTCGAGTTACGAGTGGGACCTCTAGGACCTGGCCCTGTGGCCTCAGGAGAGGCAAGTCTCCGAGTCAATTACCAAGCTCCTCTAGGGATTACCGCCCAGTAGCTGCCGGGTACTTAGTCCTCATCTGGTATGGAGGCCGGAGCCTGAGCTTTGCTCGCCCATGTTGACATCAGTCGTGTGGTTCCCCTGGAGCCCCCACAGGGGAGTCAGGCTTTGTTTTGTCTTTGAGACGTGCCCAGCAGATTGCTTCCCCACCTGCAGCAGCTGTGTCTGTGTCCCAGTCAAGCGGAGACAGGGTTTTGTGCCTTGATCTCGAGGTACCACCCATTTCTGTCACACTTTCCAGTGTGTCAGGGTCAAGCCTCGGGGTGACAGTCGACCCACTGAAGGGCAGTCAGGTTCACCTGAAGTGAACGAGGTATTTGGGGGTCTTGAGGAATGATGGCAAGACCCTGATGCTGCTCCAGACAGTCCTGGTTCAAGTGTCTCTGGTTAGGATGTGAGGGAAGAGCTGGGAACCCTTTCCCCACAGAGCAGGAAAGGGACCCTCTTCTGGAGCTCAGCAGGGATACTGTGGCTCTTTTCATTCCTGGCAAAACCCTTGGTGTTCCGCTCGAGTGAGAACGGGCGGCAATAGAAACATCTTGGGTCACAGTAAGAAGGTAATGACATTCTTGAGGTCCGAGACAGAAGAGGTTCTTTCCCCAGAAACACCACAGCAGACGAGGAACGCAATCAGCTTGCAGGGGAGAATCTTTTGGTTTTTCTCAAGTTGTGACAGGGTCCTCCCGAGTTACAACGGGGAACCCAGGGACTTGCCCCTGTGCACTCAGGATTGGAAAGTCTCCGTGCCAGTTGCCAGGCGCCTCTGGGGATTCTTCCCTAATCATCTCAGCTCTCTGTCCTCGACTTATGCTTAGGCCGGAGCCTGAGCTTTTCTTGACCGTCCTGACATAGGTCTTGGTGGTCCCATGAGGGCCCCACAGTGGAGACAGGCCTTGTCTCGCCTGGACATGTTCATGGCTACTTGCTTTTCCAGCTGCAACAGCAGTGTCAGGCTCCATGTCAAGCGGACACAGGGATCTGTGGCTGGCCCTCGAGGCCCAAAGTGCTGTCACACGTGCAGGTGTTTCTGGTGTCGAGCCTCTGGATGTCAGTCAAGGCCGTGCAAGGCAGACAGGTTCATCGGCAGTGGACAAAGCATTTGGGCGTCTTGGAGAATGGTGGCCGAACCCCAGATGCTCCTCCCGACTTTCATACTGCTAGCACCTCCTGTTGTGATGCGACAGAAGCCCCAGGACACCCTATATTAAGGAGAAGGAAAAGGGACTATCATCTAGAGCTTAACAGGGGCAATATGGGCTCCTCTTGAGTCGCAGCAGGTCCATTGGGATTCTTCTTTGGTGCGACGGTTGTGGACGGGAACTCTTTGTGTCACAGCAAGGGAGTGAAGGAGTCTTCGAGATCCAAGAGGGAAAGGGTGATTTCCCAAGAAAGGCCAGATCGTATAAGGGCCTCACCCCGCTTGCAAGAGAGAGGCTTCTGGTGTTTTTCGAGTTACCGCATGGTTTCTCTACTTACGACGGTGAGCCCAGGGACACGCCCCTGTGGCCTCAGGAGAGGACGGTCCCCATGCGAGTTTCCGGTCACCTCTGGGGATTCCTATCCAATCATCTCTGGGTGCCCTGTCCTCGACTTGTGCTGAGGCGAGTGCCTGAGCTTCCCTCTACCGTCCTGAAATAGGTCTTGGGGTTCCCCTGTGGCTCCCATAGAGGAGACAGGCTTCGTCTCACCTGGACATGTGCCGGCTACTTGACCGACCAGCTGCAGCAGGAGCGTCAGGCTCAATGTCGAGCGGAAAGAGGGGTCTGTGGCTTGCTCTCGAGGTCCAAAGTCCTGTCACACGTGCCAGTGTGTCGTGAGTTGAGCCTCGTGGTGACAGTCAAGCCAGTGCGGTGCTGTTAAGTTCAACTGCGGTGGACAAGGCACTTGGAGGTCTTGGTGAATGGTGGACAAAAGCTTGATGCTCCTCCCAAGTTGCCTGTTGGGAGCACCTCCTCTTGGTATTCGAGCGAAGCTCCAGGGAAACTTTCCATAAGGGGCAGGAAAAAGGAGGATCATCTGGAACTTACCAGGGGCAAACCAGGCTCTGTTGAGTCCCAGCGGATCCCTTATTGTTCCTCTCGAGTTGAGACGGGTAGCGCGGTGAAATTCCTGGGTCACAGCAAGGTGGGAAAAGAGCGCTTCCAGGTCCAAGAGGGAAGGAATGATTTCCCCAGAGATGCCGCAGTGGATAAGGGCCTCACCCCGCTTGCAAGGTGTAGCTTCTGGTATTATTGAGTTGCGGCAGAGTTTCTTGAATTACGACGGGGAGCCCATGGACCGGCCCCTGTGGCCTCAGGAGAGGCCAGTCTTCTTGTTAGCTGCCATGCGCCTTTGGGGATTCCTCCCCAGTCATCGCTGAGTCCTCAATCCTCGTCTGGTGCTGAAGCTGGTACCTGAGCTTTCCTCGCCCATGCTCACATAAATCTTGGGGTTCCCATGGATCCCCCAAAGGAGTCAGGCATCGTCTTGCCTCGAGACGTACTCTTGCACTTGTCTCTGCAGCTGCAGCAGATGTATAAGGCTCACCGTCGTGTGGACACAGGGATCTGTGACTTGACCTCGACGTACCACCCAGGACTGTCACACGTGCCTGTGTGTCAGCCTTCGAGCCTCGGGGTGACAGTCGACCCAGTGCAAGGCAGTCAAGTTCATCTGGAGAGAACGAGGTATTTGGGGGTCTTGGGTAATGGTGGCTAGACCCCTGATGCTGCTTGGGACAGTCCTGGTTCGAGTGTCTCCTGTTAGGGTGGGAGGGAAGTGCTGGGAACCCTTTCCCGACAGAACAGGAAAGGGACCCTAGTCTGGAGCTCATCAGGGATACTTGGGCTACTTTATATTCATGGCGGGACCCTTGGTGTTTCCCTCGAGTGAGCACCGGTGGCACGAAAATCTTCTTGGGTCACAGCAAGAAGGTGAACGACACTTTGGAGGTCCAAGAGAGAAGAGGTTCTTTCCCCTGAGACGCCACAGCAGATGAGGTCCTCAGCCCCGCTTGCAGGGGAGAATCTTTTATTTTTTCTCAAGTTGTGGCGGGGTCCTTTCGATTTACAACGGGGAACCCAGGGACTCGCCCCTGAGCACTCAGGATTGGACAGTATCCGTGACAGTTGTCAAGCGCCTTGGGGATTCTTCCCTAATCTTTTCGGTGCTCAGTCCTCAACTTTTGTGAGGCTGGAGCCTGAGCTTTCCTCGACGGTCCTGACATAGGTCTTGGTGAAATGCTGAGGACACCACAGAGGAGACAGGCCTCGTCTATCATAGACACGTGCACGGCATCTTGCCTGACCAGCTGCAGCAGCAGTGTCAGGCTCCATGTCGAGCTAACACAGGGATCTGTGGCTTACCCTCGAGACCCAATTTGCTGTCACACGTGCAGATGTTTTGGGCTTCGAGACTCGGAGTGAAAGTCAAGGCAGTGCGGGGCTGACAGGTTCTTCTCAGTGGACAAGGGATTTGGGGGTCTTGGAGAGGGGAGGCCAAACCACAGATGCTCCTCCCGAATTCCTACTGGAGCACCTTTGTTTGGGATGGGACGGAAGCCCCAGGACACCTTATACTAATGAGCAGGAAAGGGGACTATCCTCTAGAGCTTAGCAGGGTCAAACTGGGCTCCTTTTGAGATGCAGGGGGTCAACTGTTTCCTGTTGTGTTTGACGGTTGTGGCCGGGAAATTCTTGTGTCACAGCAAGGGAGTGAAGGAGCTCTTCGAAGTCCAAGAGTGAAGGGGTGATTTCCCACGGGACGCCGGATCAGATAAGGGTCTCACCCCACTTGCAATGGAGAATCTTCTGGTGTTTCTCGAGTTGCAGTGGAGTTTCTTGAGTTATGACGGGGAGCTCAGGAACGCGCCCCTGTTGCCTCAGGAGATGACAGTCTTCGGGCCAGTTGTCATTCACCTCTGGGAATTCTGCCCCCGTCATTTCTGGGTGTCGTGTCCTCGACTTGTGCTGAGGCCACTGCCTGAGCTTCTCTCGACTGTCCTGACGTAGGTCTTGGGGGCTCCCCTGAAGCACCCACATAGGAGCCAGGCTTTGTCTCACCTGGACATGTGCACCGCTACTTGCCTGACCACCTGCAGCCGCAGTGTCAGTCTCCATGTAGAATGGACAGAGGGATCCATGGCTTGCTCTCGAGGTCCAAAGTGCGGTCACACGTACCAGTGTGTCGTGCATCGAGCCTCAGAGTGACAATCAAGGCAGTGCAAGGCTGTCAATTTCATCTGCAGTGGACAAGGCATTTGGTGGTCTTGGTGAATGGTGGCCAAAATCCTGATGGTCCTCCCGACATTTCTGTTTCAAGCACCTCCTTTGGTATTCGAGCGAAGGTCCAGGAAACCTTTCCCTAAGGGGCAGGAAAGGAGACGACCATCTGGAGATTAGCAGGTGGAAACAGGGCTCTATTGAGTCACAGGGAATCCCTTGATGTTCCTCTCAGTTTGAGACGTGTAGGGCGAGGTAATTCCTGGGTCCCAGCAAGGGGATGAAAGAGCCCTTCGAGGTCCAAGAGGGAAGGAGTGATTTCTGCAGAGATGCCCCAGTGGATAAGTGCCTAACTCCGCTTGCAAGGGAGAAGCTTCTGCTATTTCTCGAGTTGTGGCGGGGTTTCTCGAGTTACGATGGGGAGCCCATGGACCCGCCCCTGTGGCCTCAGAAGAGGACAGTCTTCTTGCCAGTTGCCATGTGCCTTTGTGGATTGCTCCCCAGTCATCTCCGAGTACTCAGTCCTCGTGTCGTGCTGAAGCTGTTACCTGAGCATTCCTCGCTCATGCTAACATAAATCTTGGGGTGCCCATGGAGCCCCCACAGGAAAGTCAGGCTTCGTCTTCCCTGGAGACGTACACTTGCACTTGCCTCCACAGCTGTAGCAGCTGTGAAAGGCTCCCAGTCGAGTGGACATAGGGATCTGTGCCTTGACCTCGAGGTACCACCCAGGTCTGTCACACGTGCCAATGTGTCAGGCTTCGAGCCTCGGGGTGACAGTCGACGCAGTGCAGGGGAGTCAGGTTCATCTGGCTTGAAGGAGGTATTTGGGGGTCTTGGGGAATGGTGGCAAGACCCCTGATGCGGCTCCCGATAGTCCTGGTTCGAGTGTCTCCTGTTTGGATGTAAGGGAAATGCTGGGAACCGTTTTCCGACAGAGAAGGGAAGGGACCCTCATCTGGAGCCCAGTAGGTATACTACGGCTCATTTACATTCAAGGTGGGACCCTTGGTGTTCCCCTCAAGTGAGGACGGGCATCGCGAGAATCCTCTTGTTTCACAGCGGGATGGTGAACGACAGCTTGGAGGTCCAAGAGAAAAGATGTTCTTTCCCCCGAGACGCCACAGCAGACGAGGTCCACCCACTGCTTACAAGGGGGAATATTTTGGTTTATCTCAAGATGTGGTGGGGTCTTCTCGAGTTACAACAGGGAACCCAGGGACTCGCCACTTAGCACTCGGGATTGGACAGTCTCCGTGCCAGTTGCCAGGCGCCTCTGGGGATTTTTATCCAATCATCTCTGGGTGCCCTGTCCTCGACTTGTGCTGAGGCGAGTGCCTGAGCTTACCTCGACCGTCCTGACCTAGGTCTTGTGGTTCCACTGAGGCTCCCACAGAGGAGACAGGCTTCGTCTTACCTGGACACGTGCTCGGATACTTACCTGACTAGGTGCAGCAGGAGCGTCAGGATCAATGTCGAGCGGACAGAGGGATCTGTGGCTTGCTCTCGAGGTCCAAAATGCTGTCACACGGACCAGTGTGTCGTGCGTTGAGACTCGCGGTGACAGTCAAGGTAGTGCGGAGCTCTCAAGTTCATCTGTAGTGGACAAGGCTTTTGGGGGTCTTGGTGAATGGTGGCCGAAAACCTGATGCTCCTCTCGACTTTCCTGTTGCGAGCACCTCCTCTTGGTATTCGAGCGAAGCTCCAGGGAACCTTTCCATAAGGGGCAGGAAAAGGGAGGAGCATCTGGAACTTAGTAGGGTCAAACAGGGCTTGTTGAGTCGCAGCGGATCCCTTGTTGTTCCTCTCGAGTTGAGACGGGTAGGATGGGGAAATTCCTGGGTCACACCAAGGAACGGAAATAGCGCTTCGAGGTCCAAGATGGAAGGATTGATTTCCCCAGAGATGCCACAGTGGATAAGGGTCTCACCCCGCTTGCAAGGTGAAGCTTCTGGTATTATTGAGTTGCGGCGGAGTTTCTCGAGTTACGATGGGGAGAGCATGGACTCACCCCTGTGGCTTCAAGAGAGGCCAGTCTTCTTGCCAGTTGTGATGTTCCTTTGAGTATTCCTCCCCAGTCATCGCTGAGTCCTTAGTCCTCGTCTGGTGCTGAAGCTGGTAACTGAACTTTCCTCGCCCATGCTGACATAAATCTTGGGATTCCCATGGAGCCCCCACAGGAAAGTCAGCCCTCTTCTTGCCTGGAGACGTACACTTGCGCTTGCCTCTGCAGCTGCAGCACCTGTCAAAGGCTCCCCGTCGTGTGGACACAGGGATCTGTGACTTGACCTCGAAGTACCACCCAGGACTGTCACCCGTGCCAGTGTATCAGCCTTCGAGCCTCGGGGTGACAGTCGACCCAGTGCAGGGCAGTCAGGTTCATTTGGAGTGAACGAGGGATTTGGGGGTCTTGGGGAATGGTGGCATGACCCCTGATGCTGCTTGGGACAGCCCTGGTTTGAGTGTCTCCTGTTAGGGTGTGAGGAAAGTGCTGGGAACCGTTTCCCGACAGAGCAGTAAAGGAAACCTCATCTGGAGCCCATCAGGGATACTGGGGCTACTTTACATTCATGGCGGGACTCTCGGTGTTCCCCTTGAGTGAGCACGGGTGGCGCGAACATCTTCTTGTGTCACAGCAAGAAGGTGAATGACACTTTAAAGGTCCAAGAGAGAAGAGGTTCTTTCCCCCAAGACACCACAGCAGATGAGGTCCTCAGCCCCGCTTTCAGGGGAGAATCTTTGTTTGTTCTCAAGTTGTGGCGGGGTCCTTTTGAGTTACAACGGGGAACCCAGGGACGCGCTCCTGTGCACTCAGGATTAGACATTCTCCGTGCCAGTTGTCAGGCACCTCTGAGAATTCTTCCCTAATATTCTCAGTGCTCAGTCTTCGACTTTTTCTGAGGCCTTAGCCTGAGCTTTCCTCGACTGTCCTGACCTAGGTCTTGGTGTAATGCTGAGGACACCACAGAGGAGACAGGCCTCGTCTATCCTGGACACGTGCACAGCTACTTGCCTGACCAGATGCAGCAGCAGTGTCAGGCTCCATTCCGAGCGGACACAGGGATCTGTGGCTTTCCCTTGAGGCCCAAGGTGCTGTCACAGTGCAGGTGTTTCGGGTGTCGAGCCTTGGAGTGACAGTCATTGCAGTGCATGGCTGACAGGTTCATCTCAGTAGACAAGGGATTTGGGGGTCTTAGAGAGGGTTGGCCAAACTGCAGATGCTCCTCCCGAATTCCTACTGTGAGCACCTTTTTTTGGGATAGGACAGAAGCCCCAGGACACCTTGTACTAATGAGCAGGAAAGGGGATTATCATCTAGAGCTTAGCAGGGTCTAACTGGGCTCCTTTTTAGATGCAGGGGGTCCACTGTGTATCCTCTTGGGTGCGACGGTTGTGGCCGGGAACTCCTTGTGTCACAGCAAGAGAGTGAAGGAGCACTTCGAAGTCCAAGAGGGAAGGGGTGATTTCCCATGGAACGCCGGATCAGATAAGGGTCTCACTCCGCTTGCAATGGAGAATCTTCTGGTGTTTCTCGAGTTGCAGCGGGGATTCTCGAGTTATGACGGGGAGCTCAGGGACGTGCCCCTGTGGCCTCAGGAGACGACAGTCTTCGGGCCAGTTGCCATTCACCTCTGGGGATTCCACCCCCGTCGTCTCTGGACGCCGTGTCCTCAACTTGTGCTGAGGCCAGTGCCTGAGCTTCCCTCGACCGTCCTGACCTAGGTCTTGGGTGCTCCTGTGAAGCACCCACATAGGAGCCAGGGTTCGTCTCACCTGGACAAGCGCTCCGCTACTTGCCTGACCATCTGCATCCGCAGTGTCCGGCTCCATTTTGAGCGGACACAGGGATCTGTGGCTTGCTCTCGAGGTCCAAAGTGCGATCACACGTGCCAGTGTGTTGTGCGTTGAGCCTCAGGGTTTCAAACAAGGCAGTGCAAGGCTGTCAATTTCATCTGCAGTGGACAAGGCATTTGGGGGTCTTGGAGAATAGTAGCCGAAACCCAGATGCTCCTCCCGACTTTCCTGTTGTGAGCACCTCCTTTTGGGATGAGACGGAAGCCCCAGGACACATTATACTAAGGAGAAGTAAACGGGACTATCATCTAGAGCTTAGCAAGGTCAAACTGGGCTCCACTTAAGTCGCAGCGGGTCCACTGGTGTTCCTCTTGTGTGGGACGGTTGTGGCCGGGAATTCCTTGTGTCACAGCAAGGGAGTGAAGGAGCACTTAGAGGTCCAAGAGGAAGGGATTATTTCCCATGAGACGCCAGATCAGATAAGGGCCTCACCCCGCTTCTAAGGGAGAAGTTTTTGGTGATTCTCTAGTTGGGGCGGGGTTTCTCGAGTTACAATGGAGAACCCAGGGATGCGCCCCTCTGGCCTCAGGAGAGGACAGTCTCCTTG
>SJYE01015979.1:0-36299 GCA_006408755.1 Eudorcas thomsonii
CCATAGGGCTCAGGCCCGCCCTGGCACCGCCCCCGGCTCGTGACGTCACTCAGGCGCCGCGCGACGCGCCCCCTGTCAGAGGCGGCCATTGTTCAGCCGGTAGCGGTGGCTTTGCCGCTGCTGGGCTGGTCCTACCCCCTCGGCGAGTCCCGGCGTCTCCTCAGAGCTGGGAGAGGGGGCTGTCCTGGGCAGTGAGCTCTCCGTGGTCCTCGGGCGCGGGCCGCCATGAGCAAACGGAAGGCGCCGCAGGAGACTCTCAACGGGGGCATCACCGACATGCTCACAGGTTAGTCCGGCGGGCGCCGCGGTCTTTCTCCTTTGCTGCCTCCCCATCGCCTTCCCTTCCTTCCCTGCCGTCCTGACAGCCCAGGAGGAGTCGGCCGCTCGCAGCGCCGGGTCTTCGGTGCCGGCCTTCGCTCCGCCGCCGGTGGCTGGTTGTTAGCGGTGCTGGGGACCCTCGAGTCCTCTTGGGCTGCCTTGACCTGGTCTGCCCGCCAGGGATCACTGGTGCCTTAAGAGGTTGTTAACGCCTCCTTCCACGAAACTCGGTTCTTGTTTGTTTACTCGTGGCTCATGTTCACCCAGACCTCTTGTTGCCTTTTCAGAACTCGCAAACTTTGAGAAGAACGTGAACCAGGCTATCCACAAATACAATGCCTACAGGTGGGACGGTGCAAGCGTTCTCTGGTAGCATGCGTTCTGGGATGTGTGGCAGTTGATGGGGCTGAGGGTCCCCGTGGATATTTGAAACATCTGCAGGAGGAGAAAAGAAAAAAAAGCAAGAAGTGAGGATATTGACTCTGGTGGTACCTTCCTGCGATATTTCTGGGAGAGCTCTATAGGATCCGTTTTGATTGGTTCCCAGTTCTGATTGAAAATAGGTTAATAGGTACTTTTCCCCATCAACAAATGTAAATTACTGAAAATGCAGTTTGATTTCAAGCCCTAATGAAAGACAGTGAGGCCTGTGTTGTGAAATGGATGTGGACCAAGGGAATGTTTCCATCTGTTTGGTGAGTGGGTGTTCTGTCGCCTTTTGGATCCCATCCTTGTCCATTTCACCAGGGTCCTTATCCCGGCCATTAATGCCCCGGCCATCTGCTTCTGCTCCCTTAACCTGGAAGCATGTCCGGTCCCTCAGCTCTCAAGAGCAGCAAAGCAGTCTTCTTCACTTTCCTCAGCCCTTGAGCTAGCACCTTTCTCTCTTCTGCACTTTACAGTTAACCTTGAAGAACCTGCGTTCCTTGTCTGGTTTTCTGCATCCCCAGCCATTCTTTATCTCGTTGCACTGTCATTTCCTTCCTGCCGTTTCACCCACATCACATCTTCCTGAACTCTCAGTGATGTTCACCTTGACTTCCACAATGGCACAGCTTTCTGTTCTTTCTTACCTTTTAATGCCTTTAGCCCTTTTTTCTCACTTCTGTAGTTTGCAGTCTTACCGTTCTTGGCTTTGAATACCAGTCCGTAACTCCAAATCTGTGTTCACAGAAATTTTCTCCAGGTTTTCAAGCCTATGTTACCTTTGTCTCTTCCCTTTCAAAGCTAAACTCATCTTCCTTCTTTCCTTCCCACTCAACATAACTAAAAACTGTTTACACTCCCTTTCTTTACCTCTTGTGAATTTCTGGATAAAGTAATTGTACTGTAGTCCACACATTTGATGATCTGAAAATTAGATATCCAACCCTATATTTTGTTTGAGTCTTAGCAGGTTCAGAGAGGACGTGTTTGGTCTTGAGGGAGCCCAAAGTAAAAGATAAGTGAGAGAAGGAACAATCTAGAGAAAGGAAACAAAATGAGCCAGGGCATTGAGACATGAGAGCTATTTCATTTTCTAGGGAGTCAGTAATTCAGTTTGTTTATGGGATATAATCTGAGTGGGAAATAAGTCTGGAAAAGCAGGTGATGCCTTACACCCCTGAAGGCCCCTCCCCACCCCTCAGTTCCCATACATATTTCTTTTGATGTGGCCAAAGTATTCTCTTAAAAAATAGTTATTTGATCTTGTCATTTTCCCACATTAAATAATTAAATATTTTCTCTTTCCTTTGATAAAGCCCCAAAGCGTCATGCATACAAAAGGCCGTTCATGATTTAACCCTTCTTCCCTTTCAGGCTTTGTGTCATAGGGCCAATTATGTGGAACTACTTGTCTTTTCTGAAACAA
Source organism: Eudorcas thomsonii (assembly GCA_006408755.1). Classification (NCBI taxonomy): domain Eukaryota; kingdom Metazoa; phylum Chordata; class Mammalia; order Artiodactyla; family Bovidae; genus Eudorcas; species Eudorcas thomsonii. The sequence continues at coordinate 2,171 of SJYE01015979.1, forward strand.
TTTCATCCACAGACTGTGCTCAACCTACCTTTCCAGACTCATTATCAGTAATATGCTAATAGAGAAGTCAGAAGAAATCTAGGTCTAAAGGTTACATGTGCTAGAAAAGAATGAAAAACGAAGGTCCAAAGACTATCCAGTGTTTATGCTTCAGACTTGGAAGTGCTGATGTGTACGGGCATCAGTGCTCACCTATATTCAGCGTTGAGATTATAGACAGGATGCCATCAAAGGGCTCCCAGGGTGGACCCAGTCTGTCACCAGATTGCTGAACGGGTTATGTGTAGAGATGGCGAGGATCACAAGTCAGTGCTTTAAGTGGGACTGAAACGAGACCAGTGAAAAAACAACTGGTACCTGGACACAGGGGAATACAGCTTTAAGCCATGAATTTTAAAATAACCATTCATAAACCAGTTTAGAATGTACTACATATGAATACTCGTTTGAATATTACTAGCTGTACATTTTTTATGAGAGATTATTATGAACAGTTTCTAAAAACTAGCTATTTTAAAGGCTTCCCTGGTGGCTCAGCTGGTAAAGAAACCACCTCCTATGCGGGAGACCTGGGTTTGATCCCTGGGTTAGGAAGATCCCCTGGAGAAGGGAGAGGCTACCCACTCCAGTTTTCTGGCCTGGAGAATTCCATGGACTATATAGTCCATGGGGTTGCAAAGAGTGGGACACAACTGAGCGACTTTCATTTCGCTTCACCTCTGATGGCTCAGACGGTAAAGAATCTGCCTGCAATGTGGGAGACCTGGGTTCGATACCTGGGTTGAGAAGATCCCCTGGAACAGGGCATGGCAACCCACTCCAGTATTCTTGCCTGGAGAGAATCCCCATGGACAGAGGAGCCTGGCGGGCTACAGTCCATGCGGTCGCAAAGAGCTGGACACGACTGAGTGACTGAGCACACGGCGTATAAATGTATATATGTGTGTATAGAGTCAGACACGGCGGAGCAGCTAAGCACAGGACAGCACAGATATTTTAAAAAGGCTCAGTGACATTTTCCACTTAATCCCCAAAAGGAAAGACTGCTGGCTTCCTAGATCCCCCTAGTTTTACATATACGATTAAATTTGTGTTATTCTCAAATGTGAGGATCTTCAGGATACTTCTTTCTAAAAGTTAGAGACGTGTATGATCTGTCAGCTCGTTGAGCTTTTTAAGTTCTACCCAGATGTGGGAAATTAGTTATCTTGGTGCAAGTTTAAGCTGCTTATTTGCTCGTATGTATAAGAAAAATTAACTGCCTCACTGGATTTCTAATTGGTTTTCCTTTTTTTTCCCCCTTACAGAAAAGCAGCATCTGTGATAGCAAAGTACCCACACAAAATAAAGAGTGGAGCGGAAGCGAAGAAACTGGTAAGTTTAGTGAGCAAGTTGATCGAAGAGTTCACACGTGTACCAGTTTGGTGGTTTCCCACATAACGAAATGTGCCTCTGAAACTGCCCTTGACCCAAACAGGCAAATTTCAGTGCTCTCTTGGAATAATATTAATGCTATCTCCAGCATACTTTTTCATACTCCGAGTGTGTTTATTGGAGGAGGGGGTGGGTTTAAAAAATTTTTTAATATATGTAATTACAATTTACTTTGCCATGTATGCGTGTGTTCATTTTCACATTGATTTTCAGCTTGAGAGTTAGTCCTTGAGAAGAGTGTGGTGACAAGTTGGTACTAGCGCATTTGCTTGTTCACTATTCCTTCTGATGCCCACGTACAGGGATTTCTGTGAGTTAGAGTTACTCTTCCCAAGGAGATCTTACTTACTAATAATAAGCTCATGATTAAGCCCCTTTGCATAGTATGACATTTAGCCGTGTTCTCTGTAATTTCCATGAAACCCTGTAAGCTGGTGGTGTCACAGTTTCTAGAGGTTTACCTGCATCTCTTGGTAATGTGCATTAACATCACTCACTAACAATATCTTAGGGAAGTCTTCGTATTGATAAAAGATTGTAAGTTCCTCAAGGACCATATCTTAGGCATTTGTTGTTTAAAATGCCAAACCGACATGACTTTTTGAGAAGTTGAGGTTCTGACAGTTGCCGCCGCCTTTTATTCTTCATTACCTGTGTAGGTCTCACGAAAGCCCTCTAGAAATTAGGTATTAGTATCTGACTGTTGTTAATTTTCTCATGAGAGCCTGTAGAGTGTGACCTATAACTGCTCTTCTATTTTCACTTTTCAGAGTTATAACATTAGCATCAATCTATGATTGAGTGGCAGACCCACATTAATTATGTGTCACATGTTCACCTTTTGTTTATTACTCACAAGTTATGCTCGGGGGTTTTAAATCCTTTGTGCCACTAACAGTTCTCAGCTTCAGTAAATCCTCCCCGTAGAGACTAGCCTCACACGTTTTAAATACCTTGGACTTTAATTCCGAATTTCTCTCGGTGAACTGACCCAGTTTTATCACTTGTGCTTCCCTTTTATCACTTTGAATTTCTTTCTTTATGGTAATTGCAGATAGCCTGCTCATTTGTTAGAGGCAAACTTTTGACAAGTTCTGATGCATCTCATCCCAAATCTGAGCTCATGGTATATCTCTAACAAAAATGTAGAAATTTCCAAAATTCCTTTTTCATAAGACTGGATTTTCACTGATAATTTAAAAAGCACAGACCTACTCTCTGGCACATGTGAGTGCTTCTCAGTAATCTAGAAACTTGAAATTTCCAGGATGAGAGTTTTGCCTTTTGTTCCTTAATGTTAGGTTTAGAAAGTAGCTTAGGCCAGAACTGCTTCAGATCTATATGTATCTTTTGCTTTAGGAGATGAGAAACACGAGCAGTTTCCCCTTTTTGTTCTATTTCTTTTATTCACTCCTACCTATATTTGCTATTTTCAGAGCTTGACTATGCGTTCAGCGTTCAATGGTCTTTGGCCACTTATTTAAACATTAAATCAATTAAGAATATAGAAGGGTGAATTTCAGGCTAAGAGCAGGAAATAACTGGCACATGTTATATTTGTTGAGCACTTAACTAAAAAGGACCAATAATCATGAAGAAAAGTTCAATGTCACTAGTATGTCAAAGTTGCGAAACCAATTATGTAGTGCCCACCAAATTAGCAAATACACAGTGTGGACAACAGTGGGTGGAGAAAGACACTCATTTATTGCTGATTGAAGTGTTGGTTATTTATAGCTTTTCTGAAGGATAATGAGGCAGAATGTTGGCAAAATGTGTGTGTGTATTTTGTCTGAGCAGTTCCACTTTGAGCAGTTCATCCTGAGGAAACCAGTAAAGAGATATTTATACAAGGATTCACTAGCTTATAAATTTTGAGCATCTGTATGCCAGGTATTCATCGAGGTGCTAGAGATAAAACAGTGAAGAGAGAGAATCTCTGCTGTCTTAGAGCTTATATTCTAGAGCAGTGCTGTGCAGGAGATAGTTACTGAACGTGAGTCACATTTAACTAGTGAGCTCTCATTGCTGTTGGGTCGGTAAGTCATGTCCAACTCTTTGTGACCCCATAGACTGTAGCCCGCCAGGCTCCTTTCTCCATGGAATTTTCCAGGTGAAAATACTGGAGTAGGTTGCCATTTCCTAGGGGATCTTCCCGACCCAGGAAGTGAACTTTCAACTGCTGCATTGGCAGGCAGATTCTTTACCACTCTGCCACCAGGGAAGCCCAGTAAGCTCTTAAAATGTGGCTAATATGACTGAGGAATTTATAATTTTGATTAATGTAAACTTAAGTAGTCACATGGAGCTGGTCACAGTCACACTGGCCTGTGCAGTTTACAGCATTGGTTCTCAAAGTGTGGTACCCAGACCAGCAGCCTCTGCGTTGCCTGGGAACTTGTTAGAAATGCAGTCTGTTGCATCAGAAGCTCTAGGGCAGGACATGGCATGCTGTGTTTTAACATGTTCCCCAGATTGTGCTGGGGTATGCAGAAGCTTGAGAAAGCTTCCTCTGTTCCAGAGGAAGTCCGCAACAGCATTGTTATAACATCAGAAATTGGAACCATCCAAATATTCTCCTATAGGGCATTTTTAAGTAAATTATGATACGTTCATACAGTGAAACACTATGAAGTCATTAAAGTGGTTGATTTATTTATTGGTACATGAATTTGTTCATGATGTAGTTTTAGGTCAAAGCACTTTACAGAGCAGTGTAATTCTATTTTTGTAAGAAAAAAGTAGGTATATACACACACACACATATATATATATACACTTGTATATATACATACGCAGGTANCATACGCAGGTAATTTTGCATGTCTCTGTATGTGTATGTATGTGTATATACTGACTGCAAAAAAGTTTATATATAGCAGATGTTAAGTGCCAAGATTATAGTTTATTTTAATTTTCAGAGTGATGAAATTAACAAATGATGCTAATGTTTTTCTTTATTCAATTCTGTAGTTTCTAATTTTTCTACAACAAAAGTTAATTTTTTAAAAAGCAAGAGTCATTTTAAATTGTCTTATTAGGGCTTTTCATTTGGCAATCATTTAAGCATTTTGTCTTTGGGAGAATATATATATATTTTTTACTGGTGCTCAGTTACCTGTGTCCTTTGGAAAATGATCATGTAATGGTCATTGGTTTTTTATTTCTCATTTTTTACTTTGTCTTCTAGTGATTTGGTAAGCATTATATTTAAGTGACTTTTGTATTTTTTTATTTTCTGTGTAGCCTGGAGTAGGAACAAAAATTGCTGAAAAAATTGATGAGTTTTTAGCTACTGGAAAATTGCGTAAACTGGAAAAGGTAAAATTTTTACTTGTTTATTTGATAATTAGGACAGCTATCATGTAGCACCACTGCAGAGTAGGTGATATCATCCCCCTCCATGAGACTCACTAGGTTAAGGAAGGAGCAGTTTATGGCTCTCTAAGTGTCCTGTGTTTTAAATTTTAAATATTGCTTCTCTAAAATGTTCACTTATTTTATGTGACATTTAAGAGACTGTTAGCTTCTGTAATAGGATTATTTCTTTATTTTCATTACCAGTTAGAAGGGAAATATAAATTTAAACTAAGTAATTGTTATCTTTTAGAGTTTTTATCCTTGAATCCTCCCAAGCATTTTTTTTGGTTTTATTTTATTCTGATGATAGTAATTGTATCACTTCTGGACTTTTATGAATAAGCCTTTAAAAACATATTGGATGAATGAGAAATGAGCCATCTTCATCTGCTTTCTTACTCACTTGTAACCACTGAGGTTATACGTGAATACTTCTGCATCGGTTATCCAGGCAAATGTAATGGCCCTTAATAAGTCTCTTAGCAGACTAATGTATTTCTAGTAAGATCGTTTGAGTCTTCAAAGCATTCCTAAATCATTGTTGGACTTTTTTTTTTCCCCTTAAAGATTCGGCAGGATGATACGAGTTCATCCATCAATTTCCTGACTCGAGTTAGTGGCATTGGGTAAGAATTCTTTTTTAAGCAGATAGGGTTGGTTTAATTTTTTGTGTGTCAGCCGAACTAAAGAAGGCGGTTTCTCTTTAAAACCTGTGTCTTTCCACCTCTGTGCCTCTGCCCACGTACTTCGCTCTTCCATACTTCATATGTTTGAAGCTGGTTCTTCAGTTGCTGCCTTGACTCTAAAAGTGCCATTCAAGGCACCTGGCAGCTCCCTGATGGATCCAGTTTCTGGCTGAGTCCCCAGCCAGAAATGCTCTTTCCTTCCTCTGAGCTCTGTTAGCACTTGTTCTGTGGTCATATTATCACTCCCTCCAAATTACGTCTCTTCTGCCTCTCTGGTCATATTTATCTTAAACATTTAAAATGCCTTTTTTTCCCCTATAGCACAGTGCATATGAGTTTGGAACAAGCAGTCAAGTATTTCTTAATGGGGGCACCTTTATCTTAAATCTGATACTCAATAAAGATTAACACCAAAATGTTAGGACCACAGCACTTTACTTAACTATTGTCTTGCTAGATTGAGGCATAGGTATATGATGATTGTTTCTTAATGGCAACATTTTTGATAAAAGTTATTTTAAAATATTTTAAATTCTTAAACCTAGTATATAGAAAAGGAGCATAACTCTGGGGCCCCCAAACAATTATCAATATAAAATGTTAGCATTTGTTTTACAGAGCGTCTGTTACATCGTTCTCTTTCCAGGCAAGAAAGCTGAGTACAGAAACTGAGATGGCTATGGCAGGGTCAGAATAAGGGCCCAGGCCTCCGAGCTTTCAATTCAGATACATTATTCCTGTGCCGTGTTGCCTTTCCAATGTGATTATCAGGTTCTGTACCTCACAGTTTCTGTACCAAGGCTCTTTGTCATTAAAATCTCAGTTTATTTATCATCTGAGAGGCCTTCCCTCATCACCCAATCTAAAGAAGACTAGCCACTCTGTTATAGTACCCTGTTCTAATTCATCTACCTGATATTTTCTTTGTTTATGTATCTATTTATTGTCTCTCTCTACCCACTGGAGTGTCAGTAGGTGAGAGCAGGGCCCTTACTTGTCTTATTCCTGCAGTAGTTTCAGCACCTAGAGGAGTGAAGTCACTCAGTCGTGTCTGACTCTTTGCGATCTCACCCATAATAAGCCCTTATTAAATCTCATTTGCAAGAATGAATAGTTTTCAAGGGCCTGTATGTCTGGTTTATGAGTAAAGCACATAGGCATTAGGACATCTAGCTGCTTGGACGTCTTTTTCATGTCTAAGTTCATGACTGTCTTCCTAGATGAAGGCTTCAAGGATTTGAGCCTTACCAAAGTGACTACTTTGGGCTTTTGGGCTTCCCTGGTAAAGAATCCACCTGCAGTACAGGAGACTCCAATTCAATTCCTGGTTTGGGAAGATCCCCTGGAGAAGGATAGGCTACCCACTCCAGTATTCTTGGGCTTCCCTGGTGGCTCAGCTGGTAAAAAATGCGCCTGCAATGTGGGAGACCTGGGTTGGGAAGATCTCCTGGAAAAGGGAATGGCTACCCACCCCAGTATTCTGACCTGGAGGATTCCACGGACTGTATAGTCCACGGGGTCGCCAAGAGGCGGACACGACTGAGCAACTTTCACAAAGTAACCACACAATAGTTTAGCAGCTCTTTTTTAGCTCACCAGTAACTTTTATGTTTGACAAGAGACAACATTACTGGTTATTTGTTATAAGGATCCTGAGTTTCACTTGATTTTGAGATGGTATTTTTCTTTCTTTGTAGTCCATCTGCCGCAAGGAAGTTTGTAGATGAAGGAATTAAGACATTAGAAGGTGAGTCTGAGCAGCTGATCACTAATTTCAGGTCAGATACGGTCCTGAAGGACTGGTGATGCTCTAACAAAATGAAACTTGAAAAAAAACCTTTCTCAATTAGTAGACATGAATGATGTGCATGCTCAGTCCTCAGTCCTGTCTGACTCTGCAGCCACACGCACTGCAGCCTGCCAGGCTCCTCTGTCCATGTAATTTTCCAGGCAAGAATACTGGGGTAGGTTGTCATTTCCTACTGCAGGGAGACGTGAATGATAAGGTTTTCTTTTTAACTATACAGTAAAGAATAGATGTAAAGCGTAGTTTATATTCCCATTTTAACTGTGTTTTGTTCTGTAATTCAGAAGAAAATCAAGAAGAGCAAGGGGTGGCGTCTTGGTTTAAAGATGGTAACTTCACTTGCAGATTTTTAGATGATTTTAATTGCTTTGTTTCTTTAATAAAATTTTAGACCATTGAAATCCTGTACATTCAGCCTTTAAGCCAAGTCATGTATATTGAGAAAAATTCTGTTAAGAGGCTTGCAATTCTTATTGAAGGAATTTCTGCTTTCAAAGAAGTGATAAAAATAGAAGTCAAGAAATTGTGAGACTTTTTCCTTAAACCTAATATAGCAGTCTTTTAAACATAATCTGTCTCTTCATGCTTTCAAGGGTATGTATGATATTGATTTGTTACAGCGCATCTGTGGCATTTGGGGATTAATATTTGTGGGCTCAGCTATTTATAAGCGACCCTAATGATGAGGTGGACAGAGATTTTGGAGACTAACCTAGGATTGCATCCAGCTTCCACCAGTTTCTTAGAATAGAAGACTGTGATGCTCCAGGTTCCTAGCTACAAAATAGTTTCATAGTATCTCATGTGATTTAATGCAGTAATGTCTGTAAAAACTTAGCAAAGTGCTTGGTATCTAAAAATAATAACTGACTCTTAAAAAGGTATGACTAATTAGTCATACTGTTAAGGATTTGTGTGAATCTCATAGCTAAGACTGAACTTGTTCTAAGCCTGCATCTCATGGAGGGGTAGTGCTTTTCTGCGTGTGGCATATATCATTTATCTGAATAAAATATTGGTTAAGGAGGCCAAGAGTTTGTTCCTCAGAGGTATTCAGTTGCGTCACTTGGGAGTGTCAAGGATCTACAGTGATGGTTTTAGATTATTTCACTGTTCACAGATAACGTAATGTAATAGCTGTTGGATCTCTCTCTATATGTATAACAAACTCAATATTTCTGTTGCATTTTCAGTCATATACTTAATTTTTTGTGTGCACAAAACTATGATAAATATTACATGCTCAGTGTGTCATAACGGTGCTTATCTTTCTCTTTTATATCTCCAGAGAGAATTTGTGAACATCAGGTGACCATTTTGTTGTTGTTGTTCAGTTGGTAAGCTGTGTCCAACTCTTTGTGACCTCATGTGTTGTAGCCCCCTGGGCTCCTCTGTCCATAGGATTTCCCAGGCAAGAATACTGGAGTGGGTAACCATTCCAGGATCTCCAGGGGATCTTCCGGACTCAGGGGTTGAACCCATTTCCTGCACTGATGGTCAGATTCTTTACCACTGAGCCCCCAGGAAAGCCCAGGAGCGATCATAGGCATTGCTTCTGAATCGTACTTATCCTCTCTTTTCTTTAACAAGGCTTATGCCTGTGCTCGTACCCACGAAGGGACCATCCAGATGGATCTGAGTCACTTTCAATTTAAGATATGACAGTTTTTCTGATGAAAAAAATGACAATAATACCGCTCCTTTCAAGAGAATTTTTAGCACAGTGGCTGCACAAATCAGTACACAGAGAGCATTCACTGAAAGAGTGAATGAGCAAATGAACAGTATGAACGAACTTCTGTGGCCGCTGTTAATTATACATTAAGCAAGATCAGTCCTTGGAAAGGTGGTGGCCACCACCGGTGACTCAGCGGTAAAGAATCCACCTGCCAATGCAGGAGACACGGGTCCAATTCCTGGTCCAGGAAGATTCCCTGGAGAAAGAAATGGCAGCCCACTCCAGTATTCTTGCCAGGAAAAGCCTCAAAAAGAGTTGGACCCAACTTAGCGACTGGGCAACAATGGAAGGTCCTTATAAGGCTGCTTTTTGCTGTACTCAGTGAAAGTTTGTATGATCTTAGTATGTTTTATGTACTGTTTTGTAGAACTATAATTGAAATTTTGACTCAGTAAATAAAAATGATTATGAAATCAACTGTTAGGTTTTACTACATTGACTTGAAGTCACCTTTATCACATCCTTAGTATCTGAAAGTTTTTTTCATTGTCTTTTCAAAGTCATTCCAGTGTTTCTGTAGGTAGTCCTTTGAAGAAAGGATCACTGAATTTAGCATTTTTCCCCCCAAAATTGGAAAATGTTTTTTTCCCCAGAAATTAGCACCTTAACTTTATTTATCTTCTATACAGATCTCAGAAAAAATGAAGATAAATTGAACCATCATCAGCGAATTGGGCTAAAGTAAGATAGCAAATTTTCTTTTGACACTTGAAGTGTAAAAGTAAAAACATTTATAGCCATTCATCTGTACCCCATAAGTCTTCAGACTTAGCTAAACACAAATCATTTTACTGTTCAGAAACGTTAAGGTTGTTGCATACTCCTGTAGAGGGTATCCTTGTATTCACATGTGGGGGGTGTGTGTGTGTGTGTGTGGTTCCCTCATTCCCTTGACTTTGCATGAGAGCTTCCTCCTGAAATAGACAGAATGGGGGGTGTCAGTCAGTCGGGCTGTTTGTTTCTTGCGTGCATTGTTGCAAGCACCGCACTCAGCAGAGGTTAGGCTACAGACAGCTTCAGTGTAGCTCTCAAGAATTTCAGTCTCCCTGAGAAGATGGGCCATGACTGTGAAACACTTAATTGTTTAAAAAAGGAATAGGAAAAATACCCCAAACACCTAAATAACAGAATAGGAATAACTAGTAGCCGTGTCATCATGGGTGATTTCTTTGTCAAGTGTGGAATACAGAACCCCCCCTTTCTAACTATTTCTAGCACGTAGTACATTAGCCATCTCTACCCTAAGCTTGTATCTGCTCTGATCTCGTATTGTCTTGTGGGCCATTCAGTCCTAATAACTTTCTGAACTTGCCTGATGATGCCTTAGCACAATATTTGAAAATTTATCCTGACCTTCCAAAACTTCAAATCAGTGAGACATCAGGATGGTGTGATTCCCACTCTCCTGGCACGTACAGTAAATGGACATCTTCTGAAGAACTTGCTTGTTGTGAGAATTGGTTTTGAACAGTTTATTTATCATTCTTGGATGTTACTTAATAAAGAATCTGCCTGCCAGTGCAGGAGATGTGGGTTTGATCCCTGGTCCGGAAAGATCTCCTGGAGAAGGAGTTGGTAACCCAGTCAGTTGGAATGCCAACTCATTCAGTTATTTTTGCCTGGAAAATCCCATGGACAGACGAGCCTGGGGTCCCTGGGGTTGCAAAGAGTCGGACACAACTTAGTGACTGAACAACAGTGTTTTTTAATAACGTTATTGAAATATCATTTCATATACCATATACTTTACCCATTTAAAGGTATACAAGTCAGTGAGTTTTTGAAATATATTCCCAGAGTTGTACAACCATCACCATAGTCAATTTTAGAGCATTTTTATTATCCCCAGAAAAGCCCAAACCCATTCGTGGTCACTCCCCATTTCTCCCTAGCTGCCCTTCCTCCCCCCAGCCCCTGGAACCACTGTTCTACTTTCTGTGTCTAATAGATTTGGCTATTCTGGATATTTCATGTAAATGAAATAATATAATATTTGGCCTTTTGTGACTGACTTTCACTTAGCATAATGTTGTCTCAGTTTATCCATATTGTAGGATCATATTTTAAAATATTTATACAAGTATTTTTCAGGATTTAAAAGCAGTAAATTGCAATCCCTGAATTTGCTGGTAGGGAGCAGTCTAACTTGAATCCATACTAACTTATATATATGTATTTACTCTTGAAACGTGAAGTTTATTTAAAATGAATTTGAATGGAATATCTGCAATATCAGTAACACTTACGGGTTTTGATCCAAGTTAAGGAGTAAACCTTTCCTCACACTGCCTCCCCCCACCCCTCGCAATTTTACTCTTAATGAGTTTTCGTCTTGATTTTTTAAATAACTGTATAAAAATGCTCGCTAAGGTAAACAATTTAATGTTAAGATTTAAATTTTACAAAAAATCTTTTGTCTACTTATTCTGTCTTTATAGATATTTTGAGGACTTTGAGAAAAGAATTCCTCGTGAAGAAATGTTACAAATGCAAGTGAGAGTGCCCTGAATTATATTCTTTAATTAGAATTGAGAATGTCACTTGGTGAAAAGCCATTTTTAGAATACTAACTTAATTTTTCTTCTATTAGGGTATTGTACTAAGCGAAGTTAAAAAAGTGGATTCTGAATATATTGCTACAGTCTGTGGCAGTTTCAGAAGAGGTAACATACTTTCTGATCCTAGGTTATTTATGCCTTGATGTTAAAATTGGCTAATGCATGCAAAAAACATGGATTAAAAAGATGTAACTTGTGTTACTTCATAGGTTTGCTAAGACCTTGTAGTATTAACTAAGTTTATGAGTAAATTAGAGGAATATATGAGTAAATTCGGAGAAGGCAATGGCACCCCACTTCAGCACTCTTGCCTGGAAAATCCCACAGATGGAGGAGCCTGGTGGGCTGCAGTCCATGGGGTCGCAAGGAGTCAGACACAACTGAGTGACTTCACTTTCACTTTTCACTGTCATGCATTGGAGAAGGAAATGGCAACCCACTCCAGTGTTCTTGCCTGGAGAATCCCAGGGACAGGGGAGCCTGGTGGGCTGCCATCTCTGGGGTCGCATAGAGTCAGACACAACTGAAGCAACTTAGCAGCAGCAGCAGCATGAGTAAATTAGAGGAAGTTCATCCTGAGTCTATGATAGGATGGGTTTTTCCTGCTGTTTTGGTTTCTGGGCTGCGTTGGGTCTTCACTGCTGCACATGGCTTTCACTAGTTGCGGCGAGTGGCAGCCACTCCCAGGTGGTGAGCAGGCTTCTTGTGGTGGTGGTTTCTCTTGTCCCAGAGCACGGGCTCTAGGCATGCAGGCTCAGTGGTTGTAGCACACGGGCTAAGTTGTTCTGTGGCCTGTGGGATCTTCCCAGACCAGGATCAAACCCATGTCCCTTGCATTGGCAGGTGAACTCTTAACCACTGGACCACTGGGGAAGTAAGTCCAGCATGGGCTTTTTTGATGACCAGTTTTAATAAAATTTATAACATAATTTTATTATAATATTATAAAGAACCTGCCTGCCAGTGCAGGAGACATAAGAAACACGGGTTTGATCCCTGGGTCAGGAAGATCCCCTGGAGAGGAGGGCATGGCAGTCCCCTCTAGTATTCTCGCCTGGAGACTCCTATGGACAGAGAAGGGCAGGCTACATACAGTCCATAGGGTCACAAGGAGTGGGACACAACTGAAGTGACTTAGCACTCATATAACATAATTTTAGGTGTATTAAATACTAGTAGTTGTTGTCTGGCCAGATGCTAGTGAAGCTGTGGGCAGGTTTTTTGCTTCTTGTTTTACTTTAATTTTCAAACTTTTCTATAATGAATTAAAGTTTAATGTTTCAGGAACACCAGTTTAAAACCAGAGCAACCAGGTTCTTTACAGCTTGATTTACTATGTGAATATGAGCAAAGTAAGAACCACTCAATCCAAAATTTTGGAAGGGTAACCTAAAATTTAAAATTGTTATTTTTGATCAGTGTGTCTAACTCATTGTGACCCCATGGACTGTAGCACATCAGGCTTCCCTGTCCTTCACCATCTCCTGGAGCTTGCTCAAACTCACGTCCTTTGAATTCGGTGATGCCATCCAACTATCTCATCCTGTATCCCCTTTTCCTCCTGCCCTCGATATTTCCCAGCATCAAGATCTTTTCTAATGAGTCCGCTCTTCACATCAGGTGGCCAAAGTATTGGAGCTTCAGCTTCAGCATCAGTCTTTCCAATGAATATTCAGGACTAATTTCCTTTAAGATTGACTGGTTTAATCTCCTTGGAGTCCAAGGGATTCTCAGGAGTCTTTTTGAACACCATGGTTCAAAAGCCTCAGTTCTTTGGTGCTCAGCCTTCTTTATGATCCAACCTAGTTTATCTGTATTATCTTACAAAGTTGAAAAGGAAAACTTTATATAAACTTTGCAATAGATGTCCGACTAAATCCATGGCCACCTCTAGAGTTCTGGTTAGGAAGTGGTAATAGGCTGTCAGGAATTCTCTGGGAAGCTGCTCAGATAGTCTAGGATTCTTATCTATGACACCATAATGGTAATGGTTAACAGTATTCTTTAAATGAATGCATTAGTAAGAATTGAAGTGAATTTTCTGATTAATACAGGTTATATTATTATTTGAGAGTCTTAGACATTTAGTGTTCATAGATGTATTTTAAAGCATTTAAATATTGTTTTTATCATTATTGAGTAATTTCTTAGCTGCATTTTTAATAACTTATAACTAATTTTATACAATGCATATCTAATGTCAGTTACTGTTGTTATCCGAGATTCTGTTGTTTACATCAATAAACCTGAATACTTGGACAGAAAGTTGACGTCTTTTAACTTAATTCTGAATGTGAAACACAGTGAAATAGAAAGTTAGGCAATAAGTTAAGGCTCTTCTGTGTGTCATCACCTCAGTTCAATATTTGCCTCACTGCTACATTTACAAGAGGAACTCCATATTTGATTTTTGCTGTTATAGGTGCAGAGTCCAGTGGTGACATGGATGTCCTTCTTACCCATCCAAGCTTTACCTCTGAGTCAGCCAAACAGGTACCTCTGAACTTATAGGCAAAGGTGATCAGTCTTAACACAGCAATGAATGTCATTTTCTAAGAGATAGTTGGATATATTCAGAATGAGTTTTTGTTTTAATTTTTCTAAAAGTCAGTTGAGTCATTTTGTACTGATTGAATTCTGTGAAAGGCAAAAAGTAAATTGTTGAAAGGAATGCATATTGTTTTTCCACAGAGAACTGACAGAACAGCCTAAGATTTGAAAGAGATGAAATTTAGTAAGATACTTCCAGAATTATTTATTGCCTAGCATAGATACTTTAGAAATATCCAGTAAAATATTCAGGCTTTAACTAGAAGTATTTTGCTATTAAAAATATTGTATTAAGAAACTTTACCTCTATTAGAAGACCCATGAAGGCAAATGTTTTTTATTTTGGAATATATACCTTTTACAGATAAGCAGGTAACTTTTTTTTATGAAACAGGTAAAGACAAATGATGTCCGTTTGGAGGTGTCATGGTATTCGTGAAAAGCAGTGGTTTCATTTGATAAGGTGAATTTTCTGTTAGAAGAAAGTGGTCAGAGCATAGGAAAACTAGGCATTTATGCAGAGAGCATCGGAAAACTCATGTTAAAAATGCTTTCTTGTTCTAACAGGGTAATTGCCTTTTTTTTTTTTCTTATCCCTGATTATGATTCTACAGCCCAAACTGTTACATCGTGTTGTGGAGCAGTTACAAAAGGTCCATTTTATTACAGACACTCTGTCAAAGGGTGAAACAAAGTTCATGGTGAGTACTTGCTTGAGTTAACACATTTGAAAAACAAATGTGGTGACCAGTAACTCTTCTGAGTGTGACCTCACTGTAGCTTAGTGTCCATCAGTAAATAGGACATTCTGGACCTTAGAGGGGATATATTCTCTGAGAATAAAGTAAAGAATCTATTCAAAATTCCCCACTTGTAAATAATCTGTGCCATTTTCGGAATAGGTGGTGGTGGTGGTTCAGTCACTAAGCTGTGACTCTTTGAAGCCCTATGGTCTGCAGCACACTAGGCTTCCCTGTCCTTTGATATCTCCCGTATTTTCCTCAAAATCATGTCCATTGAGTCACTGATACCATCCAACCATCTCATCCTCTGTCACCCTCTTCTCCTCCTGCCTTCAATCTTTATCACGGTGTTTTCCAGTGAGTTGGCTCTTCGCATCAGGTGGCCAAAGCATTGGAGCTTCAGCTTCAACACAAGTCCTTTCAAAGAGTATTCGGGGTTGATTTCCTTTAGGATTGAATGGTTGGATCTCCTTGCTGTCCAAGGGACTTTGAAGAGTCTTCTCCAGCACCACAGTTAGAAAGCATCAGTTCTTCAGTGCTCAGCCTTCTTTATGGTCCAGTTCTCAAATCTGTACATGGCTACTGGAAAAAACCATGACTTTAACTATATGGACCTTTGTCAGCAAAGTAATGTCTCAGCTTTTTAATATAGTGTCTAGGTTTGTCATAGCTTTTTCTTCCGAGGAGCAAGCATCTTTTAATTTCATGGCTACAGCCACCATCCACAGTGATTTTGGAGCCCAAGAAAATAGTATCTGCCACTTTTTCCACTTTTTCCTCATCTATTTGCCATGAAGTGATGGGACCAGATGTCATGATCTTAGTTTTTTGAATATTGATTCTTAAGCCAGCTTTTTCACTCTCTTCTTTCACCCTCATCAAGATAATGGAATAGGTAATTAGGCATAATCTGCTCTTTTTAAAATATTCATAATGACTTTGACACATTATATTTTTTCCCTAAAATAGCAAATATTCTTTGACTCAGAATGTGTTAATAATTGAGATTAGAATTGTCTGAAGAGTATTATCTGTGACAGCACGAAAGAAAGAAGGCATCAGGGTCAGTGATGGAGCGTCCAGGGAAAGAGCCATGCTAAGATGGTAGGTGGGGAGCAGCACCTGCAGAGCATCACTGAGAAAGAAACCCGCTGCTACGACCGTCGAAGTCCTGTGGTCTTCCTGGGGAATTAAGACTCAAGGACTCAAGACAGATGGCCGGTGGATCAAAAACAGATTAGTAAATGGTCCTATGCAGAAACGGGAGGCAGGGAGAAATCTTAGGGCTAAGCTAACAAATCACCTTCGTCTGCTGCGCCCTTAAATATCGCATGTGGACCCTGTTTTCTCCATGCTCCCTTTTTTGTGAGCTGTGCAACCGAAAGGAAAGAGCCTATACTTGTGGAGCGTGGATTAGGCTAAAGTTAGCAAGAGTCTCAGCGTGTAGATTCGACAATCTTAGCTGAAAGTCGAAGGTGGTTGAGACAGAAAATTGAAATGCCACACCATTTAGAAACTAGACCGTGGTTGCCAGGGCCTGAGCAAGGTGGCAGGGAGGTGGGAGGGAGTGCTCAGTGGGGACAGTGTCAGCTGCAGACGATGATACAGTTCTGGAGATGAATGGTGGGGATGGTTACACCGTGTGAGTGTGCTCTGTGCTGTTGAACTACATGCTTAAAAATGGTCCATCTTGTGTAATTAATCACATGTGCAGAAAATGTTGTTTAAGTTCATGTGATTTTAATGGGCTATGAGAGTAGATTGTCTAAGTTGGCCACACTTTATCAATATTTTCAAAAGAACTTTGGGAAAGGTAAAAATAAAAATCCCAATCAGTTTTAGGGAATTAAATTTTTATCGATTCTCCTGAGTCTGTCAGGTTTTGAGCTTTTAACTCTGTGTCCAAAAGTGTATGCACCCAAGATATTAATAAAAATAGGGTTTGTATGTGCCCTATGAACATTCTTTGGAATTTGGCTTGTCTTTAATTCCCTCAAAATGAAGGTGCACAAATCTTATATTTAAAGAACATTCAGTCAGATAAAATTCTAAAACTAATATGTGCTGGACAAGTTTGGCGTTTTTTGTTTTGTTTTTAAGTAGTAAGAAAGTGTCCTGGTATGCCTGCGCATATTCGGGGAACTCCTGTGGCCTACGTGTCTTCCTGCAACAGTCATGTATGTGAAAGGCAGTGAGCTGTCTCCTGGGGAACTGCACCAGCTGTTTTCAGAGTTAGCCACCAGGAAGGTATTTATTCAGTAAAAAAAGCAGAAGCTTTTTTTTACAGTCTGAACAGCATTCTCCTGTGCCCAAAGAGACCCAGAGGGAAGACCAGCAGAGGCTGTGGTAATCCGGTTAGCAAGAACGCATGGACAAATTACAAGCTGGCGGGCAGGGTGTAACCTGTGAAGGGAGGTGGGCAGCCAAGTACATGAATGCTGAGAGTTGCTGGTGGTAGTGGAATTCCTAGTAGCTTCTCAAAGAAAATCCTTTGCTAGGAGGGTCATGGGCAGCCAAAGCCAGTGCTGCTGCAGGGTTAGCCAGGTCTGCCTTTACAGAACCTGTGCTGTGTAAGAGGCAGACTCCCCTATCCTGGGGTATGGGCCGGAGCAGTGGGAATCCTGGCTCTCTCTTGCCTTCCCGTCCTCGTATATACCTGGCAGCACATGTACAGATCTTGCTAGAAAGGGAATCCTCCCAAACCGATTCCCAGAAGAAAACAGGTTGAGAAATAACAAAGCAGTTTTTTTTTTGTTTGCTTTTAAAGTATAGAAGACTTTAATGACTGTAAGATCAAGAGACTAAGGCCTTTTTGTTGTGACATAAGCGTCCATCTAAGTGGGTTTGTGTATAAAGTTCAGGCAGTGGACATGTGCTTCGTGTATTTACTGAAGCTTAGAAAAGGCTATGTGTGAGCCTGCTGTCTTGACATTTGTCGTTCATATTTGTTAGGATGAGAAGCACTCCCGGTCAACTTTGAGCTCGTTTTGTTTTGGAGGCAGTAAGAAGTGGTTTGTATCTGGTGGCCAAGATGGGGGTGGGTGTGGGCGAGCTGTCCTGCGGTGAGTAGATCTGGGTACGGAGGCTGTAAGGTCTGAGCTCCATTGTCAGTTCTTTGCACAATGCTGGCAAATTGCTTTACTCCTGTAAGGCTTTAATTTTCTTATCTATAAAGTGATATCCTTGCCCTCTGTCAAAGGCCATATATGTGGAAACTTTGAAGCATCTGTACCAATATCTTTTGAAGATACTGAATCTTTGAAAAGTTGTGCAGACTGTTATACTAGGATAACATGTAATAATAATATAAAAATAGTGTGTTTCTGTTTGGAAATAGATCGGTGAGAGGAAGGCAGTAGTCTAGAAGGTATAACATTGGGGAACAGAAGAAGGGATGGACAGATGGTGGTGCTGTGAAAAAACAAAGTGGGGAGAAGGGATATCGGTCAGACGAGAGGCTGTATTCATTCAGTCAGTTCACCAAACACGGTATTTAGCATCACAGCGTTCTAGGCTCTGCCCCGGGAGCATGGGCTAGATCAGTGAATTTGAGTGCTACTTTTATTTGATGGGCGTGGAAGGGACTGCTTGTCCACAGTGAGTATATTAAGTAGGTGAGTTGCACAGTAGGTTAAGATAGTAAGTGTGTGCTCAGTCACTTCAGTCATGTCAGACTCTTTGCAGCCCCATGGACTGTAGCCCTCCAGGCCCCTCTCTCCATGGGATTCTTCAGGCAAGAATACTGGAGTGGGTTGCCCTGTCCTCCTCCAGGGGATCTTCCTGACCCAGGAATCAAACCCAGGTGTCTTATATCTCCTGCATTGGCAGGCCAGTTCTTTACTACTAGTACCATCTAGGGAGTTCAGGAGAAGGTATTAAATAAGAGGACCTTACTGAGATGACACCCAGGGAGAGGCTTGAGGTGAGGGAGTTAGCCCGCAGACCTCTGAGGGGAGGGGTGGCAGGCAGGAGTCAAGGCAGTGACTCTGGGCACAGAACATTAGTGAAGATCACCAAAGCAGCTTTAAGATCTCTAGGTTTCTGAAAGGAAATTGGCTGTAAAATGAATTCCTTTTATAAAGTAGAATACACTCCACCCTGTATCGATCCAGTTGATTTCAGAATATCTTGTTGCTATAATCACTGACTAAATAGTTTGAAAGATACAACTTTCTCTGTGTTTTTAAAGTTATCTTTAAAACATGAATTCCTTTAAATTAATAGTAATGAAACCTTAGAAAAGTCAGGGTTATTCCAGATCTTGCGGACTCATGGTCTTTAGTTAATTCAACTATTCTTCCTGTGAATATAATAACATTTGGAAGAAAAACCAATTTCCTCTGCATTTAGATGCCTTTTTATATAGATGAGTACCACTCATATTTTAGCGTTTTTGTGCAGGTTTGGCCTCAGAAGATGATTTTCTTGTGATCACAGTGAGGATTTCAGGGGACAATAGGAGAAACCTAGGCCATGCTAGAGGAATGGAAGAGGCTTTATTTTAGACAGTCAGCATGAAGCTACATCATTGAAATGCCAAACAAAACTAATCCACTCACTCTAGTAAAGACTTTACAGTGATACAGAGAAATTCTTTAACACCAGCACTTCAGAAAAAGTGTAGGAAATAAAATTTAGCCTTGAGGAAAGGAATAAAGCCATCAGATGAAATCCTGTTACTGATGTGACAGACAGTAAGATCATTGCCCATGGCACTCAAACCTCCATATCAGCAAGGTAATACCTCATGGTAATTCCATCTGAGTTGAGTTAGTGCCTGAGAAGGTAGGTTTAATATTTGAAGACAAACAGGATTCGTTAATCTCTCAGCCAGAGGAGTTGCTAAAGAAAAGAACCATTTTAGATTTTGAGTTTTATGTGTTGCTCTATACAGTCAACAAAAACAAGACCAGGAGCTGACTGTGGCTCAGATCATGAACTCCTCATTACCAAATTCAGACTTAAATTGAAGAAAACAGGGAAAACCGCTAGACCATTCAGGTATGACCTCAATCAAATCCCTTATGATTATACAGTGGAAGTGAGAAATAGACTTAAGGGCCTAGATCTGATAGATAGAGCACCTGATGAACTATGGAATGAGGTTTGTGACATTGTACAGGAGACAGGGATCAAGACCATCCCCATGGAAAAGAAATGCAAAAAAGCAAAATGGCTGTCTGGGGAAGTCTTACAAATAGCTGTGAAAAGAAGCAAAAAGCCAAGGAGAAAAGGAAAGATAAAAGCTTCTGAATGCAGAATTCCAAAGAATACCAAGAAGAGAAGAAAGCCTTCTTCAGCAATCAGTGCAAAGAAATAGAGGAAAACAACAGAATGGGAAAGACTAGAGATCTCTTCAAGAAAATTAGAGATACCAAGGGAACATTTCATGCAAAGATGGGCTTGATAAAGGACAGAAATGGTATGGACCTAACAGAAGCAGAAGATATTAAGAAGAGATGGCAAGAATACACAGAAGAATCGTACAAAAAGGATCTTCACGACCCAGATAATCATGATGTGATCACTAATCTAGAGCCAGACATCCTGGAATGTGAAGTCAAGTGGGCCTTAGAAAACATCACTATGAACAAAGCTAGTGGAGGTGATGGAATTCCAATTGAGCTATTTCAAATCCTGAAAGATAATGCTGTTAAAGTGCTGCACTCAATATGCCAGCAAATTTGGAAAACTCAGCAGTGGCCACAGGACTAGAAAAGGTCACTTTTCATTCCAATCCCAAAGAAAGGCAATGCCAAAGAATGCTCAAACTACCACACAATTGCACTCATCTCACATACTAGTGAAGTAATGCTCAAAATTCTCCAAGCCAGGCTTCAGCAATACATGAACCGTGAACTCCCTGATGTTCAAGCTGGTTTTAGAAAAGGCAGAGGAACCAGAGATCAAATTGCCAACATCTGCTGGATCATGGAAAAAGCAAGAGAGTTCCAGAAAAACATTGATTTCTGCTTTATTGACTATGCCAAAGCCTTTGACTATGTGGATCACAAGAAACTCTGGAAAATTCTGAAAGAGATGGGAATACCAGACCACCTGACCTGTCTCTTGAGAAATCTGTATGCAGACCAGGAAGCAACAGTTAGAACTGGACATGGAACAACAGACTGGTTCCAAATAGGAAAAGGAGTACATCAAGGCTGTATATTGTCACCCTGTTTATTTAACTTATATGCAGAGTACATCATGAGAAACGCCGGACTGGAAGAAACACAAGCTGGACTCAAGATTACCGGGAGAAATACCAATAACGTCAGATATGCAGATGACACCACCCTTATGGCAGAAAGTGAAGAGGAACTCAAAAGCCTCTTGATGAAAGTGAAAGTGGAGAGTGAAAAAGCTGGCTTAAAGCTCAACATTCAGAAAACGAAGATCATGGCATCTGGTCCCATCACTTCATGGGAAATAGATGGGGAAACAGTGGAAACAGTGTCAGACTTTATTTTTTGGGGCTCCAAAATCACTGCAGATGGTGATTGCAGCCATGAAATTAAAAGATGCTTACCCTTTGGAAGAAAAGTTATGAGCAACCTAGATAGCATATTCAAAAGCAGAGACATTACTTTGCCGACTAAAGTCCGTCTAGTCAAGGCTATGGTTTTTCCTGTGGTCATGTATGGATGTGAGAGTTGGACTGTGAAGAAAGCTGAGCGCTGAAGAATTGATGCTTTGTACTGTGGTGTTGGAGAAGACTCTTGAGAGTCCCTTGGACTGCAAGGAGATCCAACCAGTCCATTCTAAAGGAGATCAACTCTGGGATTTCTTTGGAAGGAATGATGCTAAAGCTGAAGCTCCAGTACTTTGGCCACCTCATTCGAAGAGTTGACTCATTGGAGAAAACTTTGATTTTGGGAGGGACTGGGTGCAGGAGGAGAAGGGGCCGACCGAGGATGAGATGGCTGGATGGCATCACGGACTGGACGTGACTCTGAGTGAACTCCAGGAGTTGGTGATGGACAGGGAGGCCTGGTGTGCTGTGATTCATGGGGTCGCAAAGAGTCAGACACGACTGAGCGACTGAACTGAACTGAACTGAGTGAAACATACTACTTTTAGTGACGTGTGTACCAGCTCGACTGCCCTTCAGAACCGGAAGCTTGTAACCTGTATATTTTTCTCGGAATGTGGCATTTGAAGCTTTAAATTTGAAAAATTGTAGTGTTTTTCTTTTTTACATATTTTATATATGGGTTGTTGCCCAGCCCATAAACTTTCCACATTTTTCTGGAAGAGGAAAAGATAACAAAACAGACCTTGATAATTGTTGTTTAAAAACTACCGAAGTATAAGGAAACTCCCCCATAGAGAAGGAATAAAACGGTCCTCTATCTTTTAATTTTTTTCTTAATTGTACTCTCTGTCTTCTCTAATTTCTGGAAGATATCTCCAACTTCCAATTCTTCTATATTTTTTATTTTGATTTAAATCCTTTCCTAGAGTTTTCTTTTTCTGTAGAATTCTGTCCTTGTATCATGGATAAAATATCTGTAGTCTGAGAAGATTACTGATAGCTTTTGTGTATGTTTTCGTCTCCCTGAATAATCATTGTTTCTTCCAAGTTGCTTTTCTCTGTTTGTTCTGGTCTGCTTTTCGTGCTTTCCTTGATTATTTTCTTGTTTAGAGTCACAAAAAAACCAGATGAACCATCATGTGCTGTTCCCTGTGGCTCTTTAGTGATCACGAAGTGTTACAGTACAAGGGGGGTGATAATAGAGAGCAGAGAAAAGTTATGTTACAGGTTTTCACAGTGCTAAAACCACCTCCGTTTAAAGCAAAAGTATCTTCACACTTAACAATATTTGATTAGAATTAAGCCTGAAGTTTTTTTTAAAAAAATCTTTAAACATTATCCATTTTAGGGTGTTTGCCAGCTTCCCAGTAAAAACGATGAAAAGGAATATCCACACAGGAGAATTGATATCAGGTATTGTTCAGAATTTGTTGCTGACCTATTAACTTCTTTCTTTTCTCCCCCCACCTCCCGCCCCCAGCTATATCTTGGAATTTGCATAAATATCCAGGATCCCTTTTCATTCTGCAGTCCCATGCTACTGCTAAGTCATTTCACTCATGTCCAACTCTTTGTGGCCCTATGGACTGTAGCCTGCCAGGTTTCTCTGTCCATGGGATTCTCCAGGCAAGAATACTGGAATGGGTTGCCGTTTCCTTCTCCAGGGGCTCTTCCTGACCCCGTTTCTTACTTCTCCTGCATTGATAGGTGGATTCTTTACCACTAGTGCCCCCTGGGAAGCCCCTGAAGTGCCATATGTCCTTGCAATAGACACTTTTTGGCCTGAAAGTATGTAAAGAGTAACAGTATCCACAGAATCTGCTTTATTATCTCTAGATTTGCCTCTTGATAAGGTGCCTTCCTTATCAAGAGAAGAGCAGTTCTCTTGGGTTTCCTTACTGCTCTCCACCCAGGTGCCCTTTCCCAGTAAAATCTCTTGCTTTGTCAGCGCAATTGTCTCCTCGGACAGTTCATTTCCGAGTGTTAGACAAGAGCCCAGTTTCGGGCCCAGGAAGGGGTCAGTCTTCCTGCAACAAATGGTGACTCTGGTGGGACTCTTCTCCACTGAGACTGACATCCTGACCACTCGGGGTACTCGGGCCAGCTTGCCTGCCAATGGACCAGATCCAGCAGCCACACCTGGGACCCTTTTGTCCCTGATCTCCTCCTGACTTGGACAACTGGCCAGAGTGCCCCGACCAGTCAGGAACAAGAGATTTATTGCCCTCTCCCCTTCCCTCTTTCTCTCCTTAACTCTTCCTAGCCTTGCCTGTTTTTCTGGTCCGCTGGTCCTGGATGCAGGAATCTGGTTGAAAGGCCCTCAGCCAGAGCTGAGGATTGGAGACTGATCACCTCCTTGGCCGAGAACTTGATTTCTGGTTCTGGTTCTGGTCTGGTCTGATTTCTGGTAGGGGCGAGTTCCAGTCCTCCCTTCTCTGGAGGCCCAGGGAAAAGTCCTATAACGCCTGGGTATCTATAGGTGGCAGGAGACGTCTGTAAGGCCACTCCTTTCACCCCACCTCTCCCGCCTCCTCCCCCTTCTTTCAACCTGGCTTTCTTTCCTCCCTTGAAATCTTTGATGTTAGTACTTGGCCCTGGTGGTGCAGAGGTAAAAGCGTCTGCCTGCAATGTGGGAGACCTGGGTTCGATCCCTGGGTTGGGAAGATCCTCTGGAGAAGGAAATGGCAGCCCACTCCAGTATTCTTGCCTGGAGAATCCCGTGGATGGAGGAGCTTGGTGGGCTACAGTCCACGGGTCGCAAATAGTCAGACACGACTGAGCAACTTCACTTTCATTTTCACTTTCAAGGTGCCTTCCACAGCATGAGGTGGATCCTGCTGGGGAAGGTGGTCCTGAGACCCTCTTTGGCTTTGTCCACACCCCTTGCAGAGTGCAGTTTACTGACTCTTGGAGTAACTGCACGGTTGAGGACATCTGAATGGTCCTAGTGATGGCAGTCTCTTTAGGTTACTGGGCTGCACAGGCTTGTATTGTGCCTTACTGATTATGAGTCCTATTTTTGCTAAGTTTGAAATGCGTAGTAAAGGATTGCTCGTTTGTTTACTTTGTTTAGGTTGATACCCAAGGACCAGTATTACTGTGGTGTCCTCTATTTCACTGGGAGTGATATTTTCAATAAGAATATGCGAGCTCATGCCCTAGAAAAAGGCTTCACAATCAATGAATACACAATCCGTCCCTTGGGCGTCACTGGTGAGTATTTGTGTCTGCATCAGAGATAATCCCAGTCATCTGGATATTTTGGTTTAGCAACTTTGGTTTTTCTAAGAGCCTTTAAGTAACCATGGCAGTTAATTGTAGTTTCTTTAGAATTTTTAGTCCCTCAGGCAACAAAGAAAGCTTTGCTCCATAGGGTGTTCTGAGGCCCTCAGCTCATGATGACAAGATTTAGTTATTTTCTGTGTTAGAATGGATTAAATTCTTTCTACTTCCATGGTCAGTAAAAGAAAAAACTCTTATTGACCCTAAGGATTTTTGCTTTCTTAAATGTGCCTCCAAGATTTCTGGAAAACTCAGGTGTTGCTCCTTTCAGTGTCAGGCCAGACTTGGTAGCTTTGACTCTAGACTTCCAAAGTTTAAAGAGTAAGAATTGCTTAGTCTGTTTTATAGATCTTGTGAACATTTCACAGTATATTTATTATGTGGTCTGCTGTTTATCTACTAGGAGAATGAAGATTTTGTCTTTTTGTCCTAAAACTGTAAAGTAGGGCTGTGCTTCTCACGTGTCAGTGGGTGTACAGACTACGTGGGACCCTCGCTAAATGCAGGTTTCACTTCAGTGGGCTTTGCGGGACTGCTGCGTTGCTAGTCCAGGGGCCGTGTGCTAAGTTGCAGAGGAACTCACTGGAGTCTTTCCTCTGGTACAGGGGATATCCAGCAGAGAGGAGAGTCGTGGGTTAGGGTCACTTCAGAGGGCCAGAGCTGAGGTATTCAGGTTCGCTGTGTAGCACTGGTGATATGCTTGTGGCAAAGCATAAACAGAAGCTCTTGAGGGAGGTCTTTTTAAGTCGCTTGTGGACTGTTTTCTTTTCCCTCTGAAAGCAAGTCCTATTCAGCTCTCCATCATGACCCCTCTGTAACTGAGCTCCGGAACTGGCTGATGGGGAAGGTCTCTTGTCCTCCTTGCAGGCGTTGCCGGGGAACCCCTGCCCGTGGACAGTGAGAAGGACATCTTCGATTACATCCAGTGGAAGTACCGTGAGCCCAAGGACCGAAGCGAGTGAGGCCCGTCCTCCCCAGCACAGCCCAATCGGAGTCTTAATTTATTTCTTAAGCTTAGCTATGTAAGGGTCTGTGGTGTTTTTAAATAACTATTTCTTCTTCATGCTGTAACCTGTACTATAGTCAATAAAACCTCTTGTATGATTATCAGGTATGATCTAGTTCTTACTTTATTAGCAGACACTTAAATTTATATATTCTGTTCATGACTGCACTTTACTAAGGGTCAGTAGAGAGAATTAAGAGATGAGATGATAACAAATCTTAAATGGGGATTTTTATTTTCTCATTTCCTGCCCTTATGTTATAAACTACATTACCTCATTACCTTTCCTCCTGTTTACTGGTTATAAATTAGTTAAGGTGCAACCAGGGGCCAGCCTCTGGAAGAGGGTTCAGGCTTTTTTAGAGATTAGAGAACTTCATAAATTTAACTTTTTTCTTTGCTTGACCCATATTTGATTTTGTTATAAATACTAAAAAACTAAAGAACAGGTATGTGGTTTGTCTCTTAAATGAAATTTGTAGCAGTTGATTATAATCCATCAGAAAGAACTTCCCTAATTCAGTTCAGTTCAGTCACTCAGTTGTGTCCGACTTTTTGTGACCCCATGGACTGCTGCACAGCAGGCTGCCCTGTCCTTCACTGTTTCCTGGAGCTTGCACAAACTCATGTCCATTGCGTCGGTGATGCCATCCGACCGTCTCGTCCTCTGTCATCCCCTTCTCCTGCCTTCAATCTTTCCCTGCATCAGGGTCTTTTCCAACATTCACCCATTTGTATCAAATATGACCATTTAAACTTCAAATAGACAAAGATTTCACTTTTTTCCCCTTGTTTTCCTCCAGTGTAACCTTTGAGTACAAATGGTCAGGCACTCCTTGAAAGCCCAAGCTTTGAAATACAGAAATTATATCAATATAAAAATATGAAAAGTTCTTAAATAGTAAGGCTATTGAGAACAAAATAATGGAAAAGTGCTTTGAAACTTGCAAAGGGTTATACCAACATAGGCTATTGTCTTTTAAATCTTATATCTTTATTAACCAAGTTTCTGTTTTTGTAGCGAGATGGCATTTCCCTTCCAAGAAATGAAAGATTATAAACAGTAGGGGTTTCAAGGAAATTTTCCCTGGTAGGCTAATTTAACAACAGATAAACTGTCACTCCGCTTCCCCGCCCAATTCCCCTCAGGTATCAGAACTTCACCAGAAATTACTTAAAAGATTTATTTGAACTAACTGAATGACTAGATGAACTTTAAATTTGTTCTCAAATCACGTCCACTTTTCTGCTGAAACAGACAAAAAGCCAAACTAGTTTCTATTCGTCACAAGACAGCTTCTTCAGCTCAGTTTGTTTCACTTATTACAAGATTGGATTTTAAGATGTGTAGGTGGGAAGATGTGTGAGTGCATGCCTGAGACTTCTGCTGGGTTAGACCTGCAGCCGTCAGGCTTTCTGGCACACTCGCAACCGTCCGTGGTGTCGATGAGCCACCTCATTCCGACACACTAGCCCGCGCTTACAGTTACAGCGCTGGAACATGTCCCGAACCCGCTCAAAGCTGTGCTTCACAGAGCAGACGTGCCCCTCCTGCAGCATCGGTTTACACACTGTGGTCCAAAAATGACGAGCGCAGCAGAATCCAGGCTCGCAGTCTGACTTTTTGAGACACTTTTGTTTCTTTTGTACTGTAACAAGATTGACACAAACTTTCGTGATAAGCAGGTGGCTTGTGGGGGTGTGACTGGGTTGAGGCAAGGCGGGGAGGATAAGCCAGCAAAGTAAGGCTGGAGCGGCATGCCCGGCTCCAAGGCTGAGCGCAGCAGTGAAACGGACAGCTCTCCCGAGCAGAAGATAGGGCCTGAGAAGGCGGAGAGCAGGAGAAGAGGGCAGCAGAAGATGAGATGGTTGGATGGCATCACTGACTCAATGGACGTGAACTTGGGCAAACTTCGTGAGATGGTGAGGGACAGGGAAGCCTGGCGTGCTGCAGTCCAAGGGATCGCAAAGAGTCAGAGGTGACGGCAGCTGAACAACAACCAAGTTAAAACATCTATCAGAGAAAGATGGGGTTTCCTGTCTCGAGACATTAATTATCACTCTCATCAGTGTTTTATTAAAGGGGATGTGTACTGACATGGTAAGAGACCACTGCTTACACGGAGACCAGTTAACCTAAAGACACCACTAGGAGCAGCAGTTCACCCTCAAACATTCCAGCCGCTTTCTGTCAAAGGCTGGATTTTAAGATTACAGTTATTTAAAAAGCATCTTAGTGAACTTTGTATTTTGTTTGAGAGTGAAAAACTGCATCTGTGTTCGTCTCTTTTATTTTGTATTATTTTTAAACAAGCTTATTGGCTTATACTTGTTGGATGTATTTGTTTTTTAATTGGGGTATGTGTGTGTTAGTTGCTCAGTACGTCTGACTCTTCATGACCCCATGGACTGTACAGCCTGCCAGGCTCCTCTGTCCCTGGGATTTTCCAGGCACGGGTACTAGAGTGGGCTGCTATCTCCTATTCCAAGGGATCTTTCTGACCCAGGGATCAAACCCACATCTCCTGCATTGGCAGGCAGATTCTTTACCACTGAGCCACCCATATATATATATATATGTACACACACTCATATTTAGAATGCTGCTCTCACCCTTCCTGAGAGGTGGTGTTTCAGTATCTGTCTTCCTCCTGCGTTTGTCCCTCTGCCGCTCTGGGGGTGCGTCTTCCCGTAGAGTACAGACATCTGAGAGACAAGCGGGCAGGTTAGAGAACGAGAGCCTCGGGCAGGCGCATCTTCAGGCTGCCAGAGAGTTTGGCGGGGCCTCTGCCTTCAGTCTCTGTATAACTGTCTAGGTTTCTGGGACACGTGCACTAAATATTTATATCTCACAAAGGCAAAGAAAGAGGGTTAAGGAACTGAATCAAAGCGGAAACAGTGATTCCGACTTGCACCCTTCCTTTAAAATCATCTCCACGTTGCTGGCAAAAGTTGTTGCCAGGAAAGGAACTATTTTGCTGCTTCGAAAAGAGGCAGCTGGGGAGATTCGCTTCAAGAATGACTTCAGGGAGCCTTTAGAGAGTGCCTGTCATGGGACATCGTCGTCCAAGAGACCCAGGCGCTGCCTCCGCCTCGTTGGAGCACAGCGGTCCTGTCGAGCTCTGCGCCGACTCACTGTTCACGCAGAGCATCCCGGGGCAGCACATGCTGGCATCCTGGCACCGCCTCCGTATTCTACGGCAGGTGGCGCAGAACGGCTTCTCATTCCGAGGTTTGACGCAGAATTTTCTAGCACCGCAGTCGTCGTCAAACACACAGTGTGAACCCTGTGAAGGGACATTTGTTCACAGGGCTAGAGAATCCAGGGAGATGTAAGCAGGCTTTTTACTGCCGGCAGGAGGTGGAGGGAGCCGAATGCTGAGGCCCTTGAGACGCTGCCACCAGCCTCTAGCAGCATCTTCATTTCTTTCCACTAGAGTTGGTTTTCTCCCACAAAGGGAAGAGCAAATCACCAACAAAGAGAACTATGTGCTGCAAAGGTTATTCGTGTTTGAAAAATTGTCCCACTTTTAAACCCAGAATTTAATTTTTATGCTCTTTGTGAAAATGGAAGAAAATGTTTTCCAGATGTTGTAGAGATGGTTATGAGATTTTAAAAAATATGTATTTGTTTATGTATTTATTTGGCTGCACCAGGCCTTAGTTGTAGCAGTGGGGAATTGATCAGGAATTGAACCCAGGCCCAGACTCCCCACTGGGAGTGCAGAGTCCCAGCGACTAAAGCACCAGGGAAGCCCCTGATTATGAGATTCTTGCTCTGTGGCTAGAAGCCCTCGACCCTGCGCTACAGTTTAATGAGATGGAAGGCTGGTGTTTGTGGCAGCTCTATCTAGCTGACCTTTTGACTCCATCAGTCACCATTGGCCAAGTAGCCCTCGGGGGACCTCACCCAAGTCACTTGATTCTTAGGGATGCCTCATTTGCAGAGGAACAGATTCCAAAGACCGGCTTTTCTTATCTACAACTGATGCTTTTTCAAACAGATACGAAAATTTCCTATAAAACAGTTCTGTGAAGTGAGAGGGTGACAAGCCGGTGCTCCTTGCCACATAGCATTAAACTAATAACTCCCATATTCCCTGACTGCATGGCCTTAGTTAAATCCCTTAGCATCTCTGAGTTGCATTTTCATCATCCGTAGTTAGGGGGCATGACAACTATCTCAAGCTCTAAGGAAGCAAGGTATTATGTATCAGAGGCCTGGCACACAGCACAGCCTTCTCGGTGTTCACTTCCTCTCTGATTTATAGGCAAATTGAGAGCTCAGCGTCCTGAAAAGCCACTAGGCTTCTTGGGTGAGTTAATGCTAAGGTGACTGGATTCTCCCAGGAAGCCTTTAGTCCAGCTCACAGCCTTTCCAGCTCCCAGGCTAGTTGAGATGAACCATTTCAGACCCCGATCTGAGTGATGCTTCATGCAAACCCAGCACCCAGCCCTCCTCCCTTGCAGGGCGTTACCTTCTGGTCCCCTTGTACACCAGCATCGTTCTTGACGTTGAAATCCATAGCCAGGGCTCCCAGGGGGGTGCACAACCAGCCGAGCCCCAGCAGGACCACCAGCACCATCCTCGACCCTCTCAGACCTCCCTGCGTCCTCCTTGAAGCTGGGCAGCTCTGCACCCCCAGTGGAGCTTTGGCCGAGATGGAAACTCAGCAAGTTGCTGGGAACTGCTTTTTCTGAAAGAGAAGGGAGGAAGAAGGCATGTGAAATGCGATAAGGCGAGGTCTGATCCGCAGGTTCCCTCCTGAACTATTTATAGACGCGTCCCCTCCTTTCTCCCTGCTCCCTCCTCCTTCATTTCCTTCCTTCTTACCCCACACAGGCTAGAACAAATCCCTGCAAATCTGTTTGATCAATAGTTCAAAACAAGGACTCAGTCGAGGTGGGAGCAGAGACAGGACTGCAGCCGCTGCCCCTCCGGCGGTTGAATCCCTCTTAATTGCAATCTATCAAAGTCAGTTCAAAGGGCCAGCAGAGGAGCACTGTGTCTGTATCAAAGGCAAACTCTGACAATCACCTGCATTTCCTACCTTCCATAATCCTGTGGGGGAGGAGGGAGTCCCCTCTAAGGTCTGTTTTCACAGCTAATTGTGCTCCTAAGAAAGAATGGCTCCTATTAGCCAATGTGCTATGCGGGATGCCAAAAACTAATGAGTTACAAACATACTGAGACATTTTAAACTATGCTCAGCTAGTGAAGACTATGCTCAGGTAGAAACGAGAGATGATGCCTTGGATCAGCTCTGGCATCCAGATGTAAAGAGCCCAACAGCTTAAGAGCTGTGAATGTAAGAGCACCTGTTCCGGCTAAATGTCAGTTGGAAAAGAATTCCCCTTAAGATGAAAATGGAACTATTTGAAGTTAGGATTATTTAATTAGGAAAATAATGAGATTTATGAAAATTGTCCTTTAAATGAGAACCCCAGAGAGCCCACTGTATATCCAGATTTACACAATAGGAAGTTTGGGTGCATTTTATTGAGCCGTGGATTTAACTTGTGTTGTAAGATGGTGAATTGACTGAAGCAGAACAGTCTCCAATATAGCAGATTTCAGAGGGAATTTCATGCATTTTAATTTAAACTTTTATAACTTCTGCTTCACCACCTTTTGTCTGATTTTTTTTTTCCAGTAAAACTGTTACCTAAGTCAAATAATTTAGACATGCACTTATCTTCCTGGTGGCTCCGATGGTAAAGAATCTACCTGCAGTGCAGGAGACCCAGGTTCAATCCCTGGGTCAGAAAGATCCCCTGGAGAAGGGAACAGCAGCCCCCTCGAGTATTCTTGCCCAGAGAATTTCATGGACCGAGTAGCCTGGCTGGATATAGTCCATGGAGTGGCCAAGAGCTGGATATGACTGAGTTACCAACACTTTGTCACTGCCTAAGTACTTTAAGGGTAGAACAGTCTGAATTTGGATCTAAATCCCTTTACTGTTGGCTTTGTTCTCAGGGTAAATTCATCCCAGTGCCTGGGATATAAGGTGCCCTTTAAAATCTAGACGCATTTCTTCTATGCCATCAATGCCATTCTTGGCATCACTGGGTCTTCTTCCAGAACCAGCTGACCTCGGTTGTAAGATGAACCTAGATATTCTGTACCAGGGGACCATTCCCCCTCAGAGGCTGCCCAGCGCCCCGGCGGCTGGGACAGGCAACCTGAGGCTGTTACTCGGCTCTCTCCCTGGTGCTGGGCTGTCTGCCTCCATTGTGTGGAGTGAGGGGCTGTTTCTTCTGCAAGCGCTACTTTTCCATGTAAACCAACAGCAAACACCCTTTGCTGGGAGGATATGCCTGGTGACGAGGTGCATTACAGAATTTATTTTGAAGTTGGACAATTATGACCAAAGATAAAGGAGAAAGCCCCAGCGTTTGTTCCTCGCTGGGTTTCTCTGCTTCCTGTTACCTAACTGAAGACAGAATATTAGGGCAGAAGAAGCCTCTGGCCAAACACACAGACGAAAAGGACTGGCACAAATATTCACTGAGTACTTTGTATGGAGCAGAACCTATGATTAGGCGTTGGGAATAAAAGATAAAAATGGTCCTTGCCCGTGAGGAGTTAATGTCCAGAAGACATATATGTAGAGATAATTTCTATATATTACAACAAACACTAACAAAAAGGCAGAAATGTGGGGCTGGAGGATCACAGAGGAGGGCGTGATTAGCCCTCTGGGGGAGGGATTATTTGAGCTGGGTTTTGTGGGTTAAGTAGGAGTTCCCTAGGTTAAGAAGCAGGGGATGATACACCTCAGGCTCAGACAGTGACGTGTGAACAGGGGCAGGAAGGCACATATCAGTTCTAGAGGGTCTGTGTGACTGGAGCAGATGGTGGAGAGACCAGAGAAGGCTAGATTGTGAAAAACTGAGAACAGGCAAAGGGAGCCAGAAGACGTTATTTCATAAGCAGGAGAAAGTCACTGGGGATATTTGACTTGAAAATTACAGGATCTAAGTTTAGAAGCTTTTTAGGAGCGCAGTGCTGGTGGCAATGTGGAGCTGGGGTCACAGGGGGTAAAAGTGAATGCGGGCCAGTGAAGGGAAGGTGGAGCGAGTGAAGAGGAAGGCTGGTGTGAGAGGGCAGCAGGCTGACAGTGAGGGCCGCCGACGATGGGATTTTCCATGTGGATCTCCTCCATCGCCTGATGTGAGTAAGACGGAGGAGTTCAGGCCACCCTGACATTTCTAATTCCGTGCACAGGTGGATGGTATGGCTTCCCAGCTGGCGCTAGGGTTAAAGAAGCTACCTGCCAACGCAGGAGACCTAAGAGACGTAGGTTCGATCCCCGGGTCGGGAAGATCCCCTGGAGAAGGGCATGGCAACCCACTCCAGTAATCTTGCCTGGAGAATCTCATGGTCAGAGGAGCCTGGGGGGCTACAGTCCATGGGGTCACAGAGAGTCAGACACACGAAAGCAGCTAAGCACGCGCATGGATGGTCATGCACTGTGGATGGAATTCGGGATGGAAAGTGGGTTGGGGGCAGTGGGACAGAGGCCAGGAGCACTGTGATCCAAGTCATCAAGCCTTTGCTAGGTATCCATCGTGGAGACAGAAGATTAACCCCTGTGCCCTCCGGGAGTAACACTCCCACGGACGAGAGGACGTGAGGATTCAGATATACTAGACGCAGGAGGCTGCAAACGGGCCACAAGACTGACAAGCAGTGTCTCCTCTCTGTCTCTGCCTGTCTCTCTCTCAGCCTTGCAAGACAGAGCTTCAGAGTCAGGTGGACCTGATTGGAGCACCACACGGGCCTTCCCTGTAGCCCCTGACTCCCGGAGGCATCCATCTGCCCACTGTAGTGTTTATAAAACTCTATTGTGATTGGACACTGTTTTGTCTCTACAACTATAGACGAAGGTGTCATCTTTGTATCCTCATGCTTGGAAGGCCTGGCATGTAATAGGAGCTCCATACATTGTTTTATGTGGCGGAAGACTGCATAAATAAATGCATTTATTGTGACTTTGAACAAGACACTCTGCCTCTCTGGGCTGCATCTCCGTAACCGTAAAGTGAGCATGATTCCCCATAAGTCGTCCATTTGGAGGGTTTCAGGGCGTGACTTTGGGTAGCGGGCCTGGTGCAGTACTGGTATTCATACGCTCTGTCCCAGGCCACCCTCACGCAAAGCTCAGGAGCCAGCACACCACACGGGCCTTCCTCGGCGGCACCCAGAAGAAGTGTGTGTAATACAACAGTTGTTGTTATTCAGCAGTTTAGTCGCGTCCTACTCTTCATGACCCCACGGACTGCAGCACGCCAGGCTTCCCCATCCCTCACCATCTCCCGGAGCTTGCCCAAGTTCATGTCCATTGAATCGGTGATGCCATCCAACCATCTCATCCTCTGTCGTCCTCCTCTCCTTCTGCCTTCAATGTAATCCTATGCACCAAAGAA